>BPLQ01014239.1:0-40468 GCA_021605075.1 Caerostris darwini
TGTATTGTGCTTCTGCAGTATGAATTTCATGTCTCACTTTGATTTTTTGTGGAATTATGGCAAAATTAGAAAAGTTGCTTAAGTATCGCACACTAGTCTATGTTTATATTATTTAACCACATAAATTCTTCTAATACATCACACAAGTATAACATTATTAAAAAATTATTAATAATAATTAAAATTATTGATTAAAAAAATTATTAATATTACTTACACTCACAGCCTCATGTAAGTAATATTAATAATTTTTTTATGTATAATGTATAATATACTAGAAAATTACGACAAAATGAGGGAAAAAATAAAGTGAAAAGAAATGAAAAAATAATAATAAAAAGTAGCATATAAAAGCTTAATCTAAAGAGAGAAAATGAAATGTACAAAGAGAGTAAATATAAAGGCACTTATTAATCATATTCACAAAGTTAACAAAATTTTGAAAGGAGGATTTTGTTTCTACAAATGAGATAAGCACGATAGGCATTGCTAGCGGTTCCTTAGACAATATAGGCTTCTTTTGCTTAAGAATTTTTCTATTGGTTTCAACACAAATATATTTAATAATATGTTCCACATTTTGTACCTCTCCAACATCACAACTGCACAAATTAGTGGAATTGAAATGAAATCTAGAAAGATTGTTGAAAACTCAAAAAGATTATCACCAAAATTATCATGACCTTATAAAAATTGAATAATTTTGAAAGCACAGAATATTTTACACTTCAATCTTTTCTTCAAAAAAGGAAAGTATTTCTTTAGGTGGCCTACTTTTAAAAATGAAGTATAGTCTTCCACTTATTGATCATTTTTTTTGTAACAGATGTTCTTCCAGTGTAATATATATATCGATGTTAATTTAAAGAAATTGTACTAATTATTAAGTTTGATGTAGATTCTAAAAAATTTATTTATTTTACTACTTTAATATTTTAAAAATTTTATTTTAATATTTGTAAAACTTACATTTTTTTAAGTAATGCTTGTAACATTGATGAAAATTTTGTAAGTTTACCTCTTATGTATTTGAATTATTTTAGATGCAAAATAATAGCATTTTATGGATAGTCTTTTTTATATTTAACATCATGAAAATTAGCAATTTTTTTTTTTTTTTAATAATGTTATTTTTAATTTATGTTTATCTTATTGTACTTCAAAAAATATATTTATTTTAGTATTTTTTTTGCTCATCTATTTTTTTGTTCATTAATTTTCAGTAGTTATAAAACTATTTGTATTTTTCTTTATCATAATATGCACAACACATTTAAAATGTACCGCTGATAATTTTCTTTCTCACTTAGAAAGAATTTCTTATATTATTTGCAAACTTTTTCAACACATTTTTTCATTGACTAATAAAATTTGTTTTGGTGAGATTACTATTGTTTGGAAATTAATTATTAATCGTGAATTGACATAATAAAAATGTAATGGAGCATTTCCATTTTTATCATAAATAAAAATAAGTTTTACATTTTTTATAAAAAGCATTAATATTTTATTTTTAATTGAAGGTCCTGCTTCCATTGTTACTCCTCCTCGTAATGTTACAAAACTAGAAGGAGATAGAGCTGAATTCATTTGTGAAGCAAAAGCCCTTCCAACAAATGTTACACACAGGTGGTTTCACAATGGAGTTGAAATCAGCCAACTGTCATGGTTAGAAACTCGCACAAGTGTTCGCAGAGATGGGACTCTTTTCATCAGTCCAACATCAGCTGAGGATTCTGGAAAATTTACTTGTGAAGTAACAAATGGTATTGGCACTCCAGATACAGCATCAGCTTTTCTAAGTGTAGAGTGTAAGTTAATTTAAGTGATCCATTTCTAAAAAAAATGAAGATTTTTAATTATTTATTTTACTTTTAATCAAAATTAAATAATCCTACTTGATTTATAAATTATCATTCTTTGTGATCAATTTGTATTTTGTTCTGTCTGTATGAAAGCCATAATGTGACTGAGATTTGAAAATAGTAAATTACACTTAACTATTCTATATAATTTATTTTGTTTTATATCTTAACCATGAACTTTGACTATGTTTAAAAACAATTAATGCAATTTATTTTTACATTAAATTTAAATTTCCATTTCACATTTGCATTAAAAATATGTTCATATATTTTTCTTTCATCATGTTATTTTAATTTTAAAGCTGAGATATCTAATATAACATATATAAAATACAAATTAACTATCAAAAGGGAAAGAAAATAATTACTTATCTGAATTATCAGTGGTTCTCATACTTATGTCCATGGTTTTTGAAATAATTTCAAAAGAGTTAAATAACTTAAACTAGTGGTAACTTAATCCACAAATATTATTAGGATACATTGCATTATTCAACATTATACCTTAATAGTGGAAACTATGCCTGAGGATTATTTTTAAATTATTGGTGATGAATTGATTATATCAATGAACTTCATTAAATGTAATGCACTCAACTCTCATTTATTTTTTGAATTATGAAAAAAAGATAACAAATTTGAAATACTCTTGTAACACATGTTGGCTTTTCAAAGGGAAAGTTTTGAAGTGGATTATAATTTTCATGAAGAAATACACAACATTTTATAATATGTTAAATAACTTAAGCATGCAAAATTCTTTGATGCCTATTTTCTTATATCCCTGTTATTTTTGGTTGACATATTTGAAACTATGAATTCCATCAATTTGGCTAACCAACCAAAAAAAAGACATCACTGTGCTCCATTGTTATGAAAAATTGACAGCTTGCAAAATGAAGCTGAAACCAAGGCATGCCAAGTTAGAGGAAAACTTTTCCACATATCCACAGCTAAACATAGATTTATAAAAATTAGCTTAGCGTAGA
Source organism: Caerostris darwini (assembly GCA_021605075.1). Lineage (NCBI taxonomy): Eukaryota > Metazoa > Arthropoda > Arachnida > Araneae > Araneidae > Caerostris > Caerostris darwini. Next base: position 2,855 of record BPLQ01014239.1, read on the forward strand.
TGGCAATAGTCTTGAAGTGAGGAAGCAATTTGTATCAATTTTTAGCAAAGAAATTTCTCATCATTCTTCCTGCCCTAAGAAAATTTGAAAAGTGCTATTGATATATTAACACCTATTTGTACTATTCATTACTGTTCTCTTTGGAGAAAAATTTAAACTAAGAACTATTTATTAATTTTATAAATAATGAGGTTATGATAATAAATAATAATGATAATTATTTTTCTCAAAATGCACTGAAATATTTTTAAAAATAAAAAGTAATGATTTTTTTAACAAAAACACTGTGTTTGTTAAAATGGTAGTATAAAATCGCTTACTCATGTGCCATACTTATTCCAAGTGATCACTGCCAAAGAAAAGAATCTTTTAGGGGTAATTTCCATTTGATATGTATAAAAATCATTATGTAATATTAACTGTTTCCTCTTATTTTAAAAATAACCAAATTATTACTAGAAATGCTATTAAAATTTCAAATGATAATTGAAAGATATTCAAGTATCTTAAAGAAAATGCATTTTTGAAGCATCTATTGAAAATAAATATGTCTCAAAACTCAATAAACGGCTAAAAAAGTGCAAATAATATTTCTGTGCTATAATTTCCTAGAAATAAGCAATTCTTTTATATTTTTAAAGGTGTTCTTGCATGTTCTCAAACTCTTTCCAATGCATATTTCTGCTATTTTTCATAATTCTATATTTTAAACCTTTGTGCTATAGTGTCAACTTAGACTCATATTGACATTTATTTTTTAGAAATTTATGTAAATATTCCTTAATGTTATACATTGTTTTATCATATATGAATAAAAATTGTTTAGTCTTTTGACTTTTATATTATTTTTTTTTCCCTATAAATCCATATTGATCTATTATAGTTATTTTTAAGTAATTTTGGAGATATATTATATTATTTTCAAAAATTATTTTCATTTCCTATACCTTTATCTAATACTCAATTTATTTCTTATTCAGATCCTGCTCGTGTAACATTTTCACCAACCATCCAGTATCTTCCACTTGGACTCTCTGGAGTCATCCGATGCTATGTGCAAGCGAGTCCACCCTTTCAATTTATTACATGGACAAAAGAAAGCAGACAGTATGATCCAAATTCTATTCCTGGTGTTGTAACCCTGAACAATGGCTCTTTATTATTTCAGAGAGTTAGCCATGAAGATCAGGGTCGATACCGATGCACGCCTTATAATATTCATGGAACAGCTGGAACATCTAACATTATGGATGTATTAGTAAGAGGTAAAGACTTCATTTTTAATGTATATATATATAGTTAATAATTTGTAGATAAATCTATTTTTAAAAATATTATACGCTTCAAAAAATTAAAACTTTTAATTTCAAAATAAATTTTTTTTTACTGATATTGAATTATTTTGACGAATTCTATATTGCATCAAAAAGTATATAAAATATTAATAGAAATAAATTTTGTATTTGTGTTTTTATAATAAGCTATCATGAGTAAAAATTTAAGCTAGGAAAAGAAAGAAATTGACAAATTAAATATTTTATATTTCTTCTAAATAAGAGGCTTCAATGTATATTCATTTTTTTTATAATTAATGCGATATCTATCCTGACAAATTATCTTTTTTTTTTTTCATAAAAATTGTACATGAAAAATTCTTTGGACTAGGCATAATTTAATTAAGAAGATGTATATTAAAATGCATAATAATTTTTTGTCTATAATCCATGAGTTATATTTTTAAAAAAGCCTCCTAATTTTTGGTGCATATTATAGTTTCAGCATTTTTTTTTTTTTTATTTCATAAAAAATAATTGCATAAAACTGTTGTTAAAAAATATTTTTTGTCTAAAAAAAAATGAATTTAAATATAAAAAAATAAAATTAGAAAGTTGTGGTGGATGGAAAGGAACCAAGATATGACAAAATAAACAAAATGTGATGTGCATTATACATCGGTGTGTACTTAGTGGATTAAAAAAAAAACTTGAAATGAAGTCATAGATATGAAAATGAAATAAAAGCCCAAATCATCATAAAAAAATATGACTTACACAATTTTTATATTATTATGATATCAAAAACACTCTTCAAAACTGTTATGGTAATTTTTATGCCATGAGTATAAAGGCATGTAAAAGCGCAGAAGTGAATAGCCATGAATGGTCTAAGGATTATGTAGAGAATTATGGTAATTATTATTATTATTTTTTTTTTTTTGCATTATTTAAATTACAATAAAACAACCTCAATGGAATAAGTCAGCTGTATTATTTAAATAAATTGCTATACTTTTAATTATTTGAAGTCATCACTATGAAAATGTTGATGCAGTTTCATGTTTTGTATTCATTATTCACCATGTAACAATATTTCATCATTCATATTAATATATCTCATTCTTGATTGCATCATTTTCAAAAACTGTTTTAATTTAAAATAATGAATAATGAATTTCAAAGTTATGATTTTTTTTTTTCATTTTATTAAAGTTTGTCATTTTTTTTAATAGTATATAATTCTTAAATTATCTCAAATAATTAAAAAGGGTATCGCTTATAGTCATAACATAATTTTATATTGTATATATTATGATTTTCAGAGCCACCAATTTATACATTGAAACCAAAAGAAATTTACCAAAAACCTGTTGATAGTGAAATTCGATTACCATGTGATGGACTTGGTCAACCTAAGCCTGCTATCACTTGGCGAAAAGTGAGTCCTAGCCCAAATTCAATAGTAGGAAACTATATATTTTTGTATATTTCTATTTTTAAAGCATTCTAAATAATGAAATAGATTTCTTTCTTTCATTTCTAAAATATTATCAAGTAGAAAAAATAATATTTAAATATGAGATTCATGATTTTCATAAAAATGCTTGAGTCACAAAAGAACAGGGAGAAATTTATACATTATTGTTTTCTTTGAAAATCATGTTTGTAGTATTGACAAAAATGTATAGATGAGAAAGGAACATAAAAATTGAAATAAAAGTATGAATTGTGAACACCTCTTAAATCGGATGCACTGTATCTTATTTTAAATTTCTCCTGCGATGGGGAAAATGTGATATTCAATAATACTTTGTTCACAGTTAAGAAGTCAATTAACAATGATTTGTAGAACATTCATTCGATCACCTTAGTTTTTAGTCTTCATTTCTAGAATAAAATCTTCATTAATTATTTTTCTAAATTCAGATTCTTTTTTAAATTAATAAACTTTGTGTTTGAAAAAAAAATAAGAAATTCAACGTTTTCTTTTTTCTTTAATTAAAATTTATTTTAGTAATTTTAACATTATTAATTTAATAACAAAAAATACCATCCACTTAGAACTACAATTTCAAAGAGAAATTGTCTTGTTCTGCATACATCCAAAAAAGCTACATATGTCATTAATGTAATTTAAATATTTTTATATCATTTCTAACAAAATTCAATTGTGATTAAATGAAAAAAAAAATAAGAAATTTTCTATCTTTAAAATTTTATAGATGCATTTGTCCTTGCTGTCTATTTATTATTTTTAATAATAATTTTCGTGTATATTTTTAATTTTTTTTTTTTTACTTCTACATTCTATTGACAATACTTACTAATCTATTTAATAACTTTCTTCTTCAATAAAAAATATTCAATATTTTTAGATAATAAGTTGTGTTACAGAATTTATGCCCACATTATCTAAGTAATAGAAACAGCAACTTTTGTATAATACTGTGTTCTATGTAAAATATGATGAAATTAATATATTGTGTTATTTATTAATATTCCTTTTTTTTTTCTAATGACAAATTAGATTTTATTATTATATTAGTATTTTTATTCAATATTTTCAATAATTAAATATATATATATCTACATACATATATGTCAGTGTTGTGTCATAAAATTTTAATTAAAGTTATTCATTAATATAATTATACATTCTGACATATAATAATAATTATCTGCTGTTAAAAGATAATATCTTAGAAATAATATTTGAAATTGATATTATAAAATTATGAAACAAAAGCAAATTATTCTTCAAACTTTGGAGAAAAAAGAATATTTGTTACCTATATTCTTATTATTCAATAAGATAACACAATTTTTTTAAGCTTTAAATTCAAATTGATTACAGAAATCTCATACATTTCTCTCATTATCAATAAAACTATTTTTTATTACATAATTCCATCTATTTAAAAATGATTATATGCATCCTAGTTTTAAATATATAATTGTACTACTTTCTAATATTACAGGCTGATGGATCAAAACTTCCTAGAGATCGAGCTATGATAAGAGGTGGCAATTTAACTATAAAAGGATTAAAGAAAGAAGATCATGGTAGATATGAATGTGTCCTTGAAAATGAAATTGCTACTTTAGTGACAAGTACCCTTTTACTTGTTGAAAGTATGTATTATTTTTAATTATTCTTAACATTAATATTTTATTCATCATTTAATAAGATATTATTTTTCAATTTATACGTTTTTCAAGAATGTAGTATAAAATACAAATTGAACGTTATTTATATTTTTTTTTGTAAAAATTACTTATTGATTAAAAAATTTCTACACTGCTTCGCCTTAACTTAATTTTTGACATTTTTAATCAGTTGATGTTAGAACAAATGATTTAAAATTTGTTCATTCATTATTTCATCATTATGAATTAAAATTTACTTTTTCATTATTTCAGCTTATGATTTAAAATTGGCTCTTTTTATATAAAAGTATTTTAATTTTAAAAAGGTGTTTTGTAAAATTTGTAGTAGTAAGTAAAGATAGAATTTAAAAATACTTTTCTTGTTTTCTGGCTTATTATATTTCACTGACCTAGTTTATTAAAAGCGTATTTTTATGATAAGAAATGCTAATTTTTAATAATTACATATTATAAAGTTATTTTATTTACATTTTACAAAATTATTTTAAAATTTCTTTATATATGTTGTCTATTAAAACAGTTGTTATATTTCTCTCAGAAATTTAAATTTCTTTGTTACTTTTATGAAAATTATACATTATGTTTTTCTAAATACAAAAAAAATACATAAGTTAGTTAATAACTACTAATCTAAAACATAAGTTAGTTTTTCTATTTTTTTTGTAAAGAACTTACTTATGTTTAAGATTAGTAACTTATGTTTCTTAACTAACTTATGTTTTAGATTAGTAATTATTAAATTTTTTGGAATTAAATTATCTTGTTCTTTCAATGTAAAGTTTATTCTAAAATTTAAATATGATGAAATTAATATAGTGTGTTATTTATTAATATTCCTTTTTTTTTCTAATGACAAATAAGATTTTATTATTATGTTAGTATTTTTATTTAAGTCATTTTTCATTTTTTTTGTTAATGGGTTGATTCAAAATAATTTTGATTTTCAGTATTTTAATATCTACTTATTTAATTAAATTTACTTATCAGATGCAGTTGCGTTAATTATATGCTTCAATAGAAAAAAAAATATTTGCCACATATTTATAACCAATATTTTGTACAGGAACTACTCCACATGCTCCAACTAATGTTACTGTAAATACTAGCACAGTGGCTGCTACTTTGACTTGGTTGCCTGCATATGATGGAGGTCATGAACAAACATATGTCATATGGTAAGCGAGTTCTTTTTTTACACATAAAGTTAATATGTTTTTATACACATATGAAAAAATAAAATACATTTCATAAAAGTTTGCTAATAAATCTCTTATTATCCAACTAACTTTGTTTTTACCTAGGTACAGGCTTGCAGATCAAGGTGACAGTGACTGGAGAACAATAAGAGTTTATCCAGATGGAGCTACTACTTTTACTGTTTACAATTTACAAGCTGATACTGAATATGACTTTCAAGTGCTTTCCAGAAATAAATTGGGAGACGGAATGTTCAGCCCTATTATTAGGGCCAAAACAAAATGTAAATTTCAAATAATAGTTAACTTTTTTTTTGTCATTAAGTTTTAAAAAAATTGAAATATTGTTTTGAGTTTATTGCACAAAAACTAAAATTGAAAAAATTAATTTTTTTTTCTTAATGTATTACTTCTTGGGTATGTTTTAAAATCACAAATTGATTATTTTAAAGCTATAATAATATTTCCCCCTCTTATTTTTAGTATAAAACAATATTATAAAATTTTTTAAACCTATTTGTAGGATAGAATACAAGTTGCTCTTTTATGTTTCATTTTATTGAATTAATCATTTTTCAATTGAAATATCTTTACCAAAAATTTGTTAACAATTTTAATGCTTTGTTAGTTTGAATAATATTTTATTAAAAAGTGTTTTTCCAAAATCATTTCTCATGTAACTTACATTCTTGCATATATTTAAGGCAGTGTGATAATTAATATTTCAACAAAAGGCAAAGAAATTATAAACAGATTAGTAATTGATCCAGATAGGTACAACTTTTCTGTGGAAATAATTCATGTACTAAAAATTAGAATGTATTGCCATAAAGATAAATTATGAAGATTAAAATAAGACCTAAAACAGATATACTCTAGAATTTAAATTAAGAAACAAATATGTATGAGGTCTACATTAAAAATATAAATTTTGTCTGTAAAGAAGATTAAAGTATGAAGTAAAATGCTCTGTACGATTTTCTTAATTAATTAATCAATTAATTTTTTTTATTATGAACCAAATAGTTTAAAATTTTCATACATAAATATAGTGGTTGATATGCATGTATGGATGCTTTTAAAATAAATATGCAATTATGTGCATCATTATTTTAGGATTTAAAAGAAAGAATTATTTCTGATATTCAAATACCTAATATTTACTTCATCATAATCATAGTTTATAAAAATTGTATTATGTATTTTTTTAATTACAGTAATTATTTAAATATAAAGTTTTTACATTAAAAAATTAAATAATATTACAATTTGATGAGTTTTTTTTATAAAAAAAAAAAAAAAATGCATTGAGCTAATTATATTTTTTATATACCATGTTATTTTTATATATATATTTAGATGCCATATATTTTATAGCTTTTACATGTTTATCCTCTGAATTATATAAACATGTATATTTAATAAGAATATTCATGCATACTATTCAAAACCATAATAACATTTGATCCTCTTTTATGTTGCTTATTTATAAAATATATCATGCATTATTTTAAAATTATTGATGACATTTCATTGTTTATGTATGAAACCATTTAATATGTAATGAAAATATGCTTTATGTCTTTCAGACATTGTATTGTTTCCATATTATTCAAGGTAGAAACGTAATAGTGTGTGATAAAACACTACAAATGAAGTAGAGACAATTCGTCAGTTTTAATTTATTTATCATAATATGAAAACATAAATTTCAATGCATCTTAGAAAATATTTAGCAATATATATTATCCATTTAACAACTATTTCTTCTTTCTAAACTCTTCACACTAAACTTTCAGCTTCTGACTATAGTACTGGTGGTGGTGGCACTGGTGGTAGTAGTAGCAGTATTTCTTCTTCTGAACCTATTGGTACTAATTTCACATCTCCTGGTGAAAATACTTCTGGTAACTCTGTTGCTGGTAACTTCTCTTTTAAATCTTTTACCTTTCTGATTAAAACTACTTTCTAAAAATTCTATTAATCTTTCTTAAAAATGCATGCAACTTATTAATGAACTTTCTTCAATTCCTGTAACTACTTTCCTCATTCTTTTGGAAGAAAACCAAATAGATTAATAAATTGGAGATAAAAAAAACCTGATGTAATATCTAATAGAAAATTATTTCGTCAAGGGGTGTTATCTAACATGTGCATTTTTTCTGAAAGAGAATGGAAATTATGATACTACAATTCATATAGCATTTTTAGAAAAGAAAAATCTAAGCAATTTTTAGTTGTTGATTTTTATTTATTTTTTTAATTATAGATATTACTTTTTTTTAGATGCAACATCATTCAAAATATTCCATCATTTTTATATTTATTTTATATATATTTATGTATATCTTAATTGATCTTACGTTTATATACTTTTGTAAGTATGGATGCCAATTTTTTTGTTTGAACTCATAACTTATTTTTGAATGAAAAAAATATTTATTTACATTTTTTCTTTCTACTAGTCCTATTTTATAACAAAATTATTTTTAAGCAATTTCTTAATAAAACTTTCAATAACTATATTAAATATTTAGACAAAGTTACTATTTTTTAATACCTTAAACATGAATTATATTACTAATTTAAAAATTCCATGTGATTACATTGATACTGTTAGCTTGTATAACAGATTTTCTATGATCATATCAAAGTCGTTTGAGAAGAAAAATTTTTAAACAAATTTTAATTTTATAGAAACTTTAGAAAATCAAGCTATATTTATCTGAAAATTAAAAATATAAGTTTTTGATAATAGTAATTACTCATAAAAACGTTAAATTCTGAGATACTTAGAAACTATTATAGTCTTGTGTCAAATATATGTCAATTTGGTTATAGTGTTTGTTTAGATATTTTTAAGTATATAGACTTTCCATGTGATTATATGTATATATATTTTTAAATTGAACATTGTTTTAAATTTGATCTTTTTTTTCTTCTTTTTCACACTTTTATATAAAGTTTTATATTTTCTTTTTCAGTCAATGACTATAATATAAGTCAATAAACCTGATATATAAAAAAACCTGAATGATTAAAATAATTTAATTAGCACTTTTTACATTTACTTATAATTATAATACATATGATTAAGATATTTAAGAATATCAAATATATTTTAAAAACAGGTTTCATAGTCAGTAATATTTTTTTGAAAAATTTCATTTATTTCAAAATAACTCTTATAAATATTTGTTTTTCCTCACCTTTCATGTAGCAGATTAATACTAAAATTTTACAATTAATTAAAAAATGTTTATAGACATTTCTATACAAGTTCTTAAAAAATTTCAAAGTTGTTGTGTTACTTTGAATTATCTACTTTAAAAACACATCAGAAAATTGTCAAAATTTTGAGAAGATATCTAAATGTTTGTAACAAACATTTTGTAGATGTTTCGAATCACATTTTTGTAATATAATTAATTTATTCATCATCATCATCGACGCAACAGCCCCATGGGGGGCCAAGGCCGTCTGCCCACTGGCAGATTTCGAGCCGAGAGATGTTTTCTTTTTATGGGGTAGGGTTGTCAGAAATACGCCCAACGCTCTACAGTCATATTAGACAGGGACCTACTTTTTAAAGTGGATTCAGATCCACTACAAACATCCATGGCACCGCCGGGACTCGAACCCGAAACCTGTGGTACCGAGCGCTACCCAATTAATTTATTATTTAATAATATATTAATTTTATTGGTAATTTTCCTTCAATGCAAAATATAAGTAATACTTTGTGTTTTAAATAGAATTGATTATAATATCTTGACAGTGAAAAATAAGTATAAAATAGCTATAAATTTTATATCACTTACTTTTTCAATGTTTAAGAATCATTTTTTAAATTAAATTTTAAAATATGAGCTGAATATTTAATCCATGTTTATTTATAAATTGTTTAATGATAAACATAAAACTAATTGAGAGTATAGAAAGAAATATTTTTTTCAGTTTCCCCAGAACCTCCTACTCCAGCCAAACCAGTTCCTGGTCCAGTGAGAAATGTGACTGTCACCAAAACTCTTTTAGGTGTTCGTATCACTTGGAATCCTCCAATTGATGGAGTTCCAATATCTCATTATATGATTGACTATAAAAATGACGTTCAGTGGCAACACTGGGGTCCTATCAAAAATGTGACTCACTATGAAGGTAAATTAATAGAACTATGCGATTTATTTTGCATTTATATGTACAAATAATCCTGAACATATAACAAAATTTTTTTTCAGTGTCTTTGTCATGAGAACTTGTTTAATTTCTGATTCCATATTTTCATAAATATACAAATAAATCAAAAGTTCTAATTATGAGATTTTTCCTCTATCTGTAATGCTAATTTTTGTTAGATGTTTTGTGAACATAAATATTTTCTCCTATTCTAAAATGTCTGCATACTTATTTAAAATAAGATTCGATTGATATTCATTTAAAAAAAAATCATGTAAAAATTTATTTATGATTAAAAATTCCTTGTTTCACTTTGAAAATTAAAATCTCTCGTTAATTTTTATTTTTTAATTGTCCTCTAATTCTTTTACTGCTGCATAACTGAACTGCTTCATAAACTAGTTTATTTCATAGAAATTTTTGTTCTTTGCTTATAATATATTGCATAATGTAATTCAATGTTTTTTATTATGAATTTTTTTTTTTCATAGTATGAACAAAAATGACTCTTAAAATAAGATAATAAAAAAAAAAATTTTTGATTCCAATGTAAAAAATAATGCATGTTTTTTCAAAGAAAGTAATTTGGTATAGTTAAATGTTATTAACAAACTTTTAATTTACTTTGTGGTTAAGTGTTAAAAGCATTTATTTCATAAAGTTGCTTTAACATCAGTTTTATAACATCAAACAAACTTCGTTATACCTTTAAAAATAAATTCCTATAAAAAATTTTATTCATGATATATTTTATTATCAAACAAATAAAGTGTTTTGTAAAATTCTGGAAATTATTGTGCAATGTAGTGTGCATTTTTAAGTTTTATATTACAATCACTTGTGCTTCTCTTTTCCAGCCAAGCTTTTGCAAGGTGGAAAATATGTTTTTAGAATTTTAGCTTATTCCAATGAAGGTGTTGCTTCGCCGTCGAGTAATGAAGTGAAGCTAGAAATACATGGTATGTTTCAGTGATCTTATTAAATTCATTACTGTATCTTATTTATTTTAAGCAAGTTTATAATGTGTAATATTACCTATACAAAAATTTGAAATTAATTTTTTATAATATATTTTATCAAAAATTTAAGTTTTATTTTTTGTTATAATCATTGTTGTAATATATGTATATATCAAGATATTATTTAAAACTAAATTTTTTCTCTTCCAAGTTTCAGTTATATTTATTCTATGCATATTGAAATCTTTACTTCTATTTATCTTTATACTGTCAGCAATAAGAAAGTTTAATTGGAATTTACACTCATGTCCATAAATTAAGGATAATTCAGAATCACACAGAAATTGAACTCTAAAATAAAAATTTCACCTGTAGAATTATCACACACATCTTGAAGAAGAATATGCAAATTACAGGAAACCACCAGATGGCGCGGATAGTACGTCACAATGATGAGAGTGTAAGAGAGGGGTATATAAGGAATGGTGGCAAAGAAGTAAAATTGTCCACAAGCGCTTTAAAAGCCTTTCAGTGCAATAACCACATAGTTATTGCACAAAGGAAGCATTTGGATGATTTTTTACGTGGTAGAATTATCGAACGACTGGAATGTGGACGTACCCAGCTGGAAGTATCTGAGGAACTTGGAATCGCCCAGAGTGCCATCTCCAGGCTTTGGCAACGATTCCAAGATGATGGTAATGTGAGTAGATGTTACAGCACAGGTCAACCCCGAGTTACAACACCGAATGAGGACCGGTATTTAGCAGTTACTGCCAAAAGAAACAGACGGAGCACAGCATCAGACCTGTCTCATCAGCTCTCGGTACGACAGTTTCAAGGCAGACCGTGTACAGACGCTTAGGGCACATTGGTCTATATGCTCGTAGGCCTGTCAGATGTGTTCCACTTACCGCAACTCACTGTCGCCTGCGATTAACCTGGAGTAGAGAGCATGCATTGTGGACACCGCAACAGTAGTCTGGTGTGATGTTTTCCGACGAGTCCAGGTTTAGTTTGCAGTCTGATTCTCGCCGGACTTTCATATGGAGAGCTCCAGGTACACCAAGAGAACACCATTGAACGACACCTTTACGGTGGTGCAGGATGGCTCGTTTGGGGAGGAATTATTCTTGGTTCCAGAACTGACCTGCATGTTCAGAGTGTAACGATGACAGGCCACATCTATCGGGATGTCATTCTGGAACAACATGTACGTTTGTTTCGGGGCGCCATGGGTGCTGAATTTCTGTTTATGGATGGCAACGCCCGTCCTCACCGTGCAAACATTGTAGACGAATGCCTTCAATTGGAGGGTATCACCCGTATGGATTGGCCAGCATACTCACCGGACTTGAATCCAATAGAGCATGTGTGGGATATGCTTGGCCGACGAATTGTAGCCCGTCAACCCCCTCCCACCTGTCAACCTGGAACTTCGGAGGGCATTGCTTGATGAGTGGTGTAATATCCCCCAAGATCAGATTGATAATTTGATACTCAGCATGCCTAGGCGTTGTAAGGCCTGTATTGCATCGTCCGGGAGACATACTCCATATTAACCATCATACTAACCATGTTATACTGTTTTTGTAAATAGGTTCTTTTTTGAAATTTGCTCCAGGGAGTAAAAATCGCAATTTTTATTAATTATGTCAAACATATAGCATCTTTTTTGCTCTTTACCTTTTGTTTAATAAATAGACTTTACAAATAAGTGAAATTTGTTTTGATTCTGTCTCTTTCTTTGCCTGAACTTCATTATCCTTAATTTATGGACATGAGTGTAAATGTTTGATCTACTCTCTACACTTTATTTTTAATAAATCAAAACTATAAACAAAATAGATAACTTAAAAATAGCTCTGCATTTAAGATAATTTTTCTCTGTTACTAAATCTTTACTAAATAAATTATAAGAAAAGATTTTTTAAAAGTTAGAATATTTTCTAGCTATATTTATGTATAATGGTAGGTTGATTTTCACTGAAAACTTCTGGATTTATTACTGTTCTTTTTATTTATATTTAAATCATATTCTGTAGGTGACCTTCAAGATCGAAATAGAAGCAAAGCAATCACTGCTGGTGTTGTGGGTGGGATTCTTTTCTTTATAGCTGCCATTGTACTGTCTGTATGTGCTGTAAAAATATGCAATAAAAGGAAGAGGAGAAAAGCAGAGAAAGGTAACTTGAGTCTTTTTTTAGAATGTGCATTTTTTGTTTCTTTTGTAAATTTACTTGAATTTCATATTTTGCAAATTCTGAAGCTGTTATTAATTTTCTTTCCATTAGTGTAGGTAGTCCTTAATTTATGACAATTATCATCTATCTCCATTGTAGACCAAATTTGACATTAATTTAGGATTTTAAATAATGGTTAATACAAACACTTCTTTATTTTTAACTGAACAAATCAGTTCAGTTAAAAATAAGTTCATCAGTTATTTTGGCAATAACTTCATTGTTATTTTAACATTACAGTTGTTTCTTGCTTGAAGGTCTAAATTTTCAAATAATAAAATTAAAAATATTTGTTTTCTTTTTATCATTTTTTTCAAGCATTTTGTAATAACATTTATCTAATTATAATTACCTGTTTGATTTCTATGAAACCTTAATTGAATACATATCTGATCAGCCATAAAATTAATCTGCAATTCAATTTTCAAAAATACTAAGCTATTTCTATTAGAGTAAAGATTTTCTTTTCCTTTTATTATTTTTCTTCTGAATTTTTTTTTTTTTTCTTTTCAATTTCTTTTAGCATAATTTTTTTTATGTGTGATCTGCTAATTTTTTTGTTTATTATAAATATTAATTCTAGATAAATTTGCTTCAATTATTTCTTCAGGAATAGGAATGTTTTAATATTTTAACATAGAGTTAATAACTATATGTTAAAAAGTTGTTAGTTATTGCAAGTTAACTATTATCTTAATCGTTAATTAATAACTATAATATTCTTCTTAATTATTAAAATGAAAATTGTTCCATATCTTTTAAATTTATCACTACTTTAATATAATTTCCATATATGTAATTTTGTGTCATAATATCAATTTTTTATTTAAGTCTTGTTAATTTTGTATAATCTCAAAAGTATGCAGGCTTTTTTTGTGCACTTCTTAAATAAAGGCCCAAATTCATAATGATAATTAATTCATCAGAATAGGAATCAGTAGAGGATTGAATTTGTGAAAGGGATAGAGAATCAGATAAGGATTGAATTTGTGAAAGGTAGAATAATTTTTTTTATAATAGATACCAGCTGCACTTTTTCAGATTCTCTGCTACAGTTTTAAAAATTTAATGAACAGTAAATCAATAATTTTACTCTCTAATATTTTGTATTAAAATAACTACTACCTTTGCCACAAATTTTTATTGAATCTAGCATTGATGGTTAATTTTTCACCAATCTTAACGAAGTTTTATAAATTGGCTTTATGTATCTTAAAAACTGTTTTAATCTTATTATGAGTAACATTATTTTGAAGATATAGCATTGTAACATTGTCTTGTGTTATATGTCTATGTTGTAAATTTTATTCCTAAGAAAAATAATGGTCTCAAAATTTTTAGGTTGAAGTATATCTATTAGTTATGAAGTATTGATTGAAAAAAATTCCATAAGTTTTTGTTTATTTGATAATATCATAAATGTTAAATGTGATTTTTAATTGTATGTTTGTGGGAGTTTTTGTAATTTTATCAGTTTAAATTATTTTTACCTTTTCATTCATCTGATCTACAAATTTCATTTTAAGATCTGTTTGGTGCAGCAAAACTGGCTCATGCACCATAAAATTATAATCATTCATGCACACATTCATTTCTATACTTGTATATGTATCCATCATTTTCTTATGTTAATTATTATTTTGTCATAAAGTTTTAAAAATTCCAAGACCAATTAGTTTTCACTGCCAGCATGCTTTATTTCATGTGTGTTAATTTTCTGTCTTTTTTTTTTTTCATTATTATTTTTTTGTCATCATTCGAAGTTGACACAGATATAAATAAAACTGCCTTAATTTTTGAGTTGCAACTCCATACTGTTTTGATATGGAACCCTAATGGAAAGGTTAAATTTAAAAGTTAATCAGATTCATTTGCACAAAAATTCATCATTCCATTTTATCTTGAATCTTTCTCTCATGTTCAGGCCAATACGTTTACTAGAGAAAATTCTATGTATTCACACTATTCATGCTCCATTCTGCTCTATGTTTGAGAAACTTCATGTAGTTGATTTTATTAATTTTTTTAGTATCCCATTCCCAATAGGATTTGCATGATTCAATGTTATTTTGTCACAGTTTAGTGATTTAGTGTTCGATAAATCCTTTATTTTTTTCTCTTGCAGTTTATTCAGATTTTCTGTACTGTCCCCATTGCAATGAACATATCCTCCAGGTTGGATTGAACCTGTAGCAGTTTTTCTCACGTAGTTCCACGAAATGGCTAAGCAATCGCTAGTAAACATTATTATCATTTTTGAATAACAAATACAGTCTAAGACAAAGAATTATCATGCCTCAAATTAATTTTAAATATTTTTTTCCTGTACAGGGAAATAATAAAATTTGGCAAAAGTCTGGTTTATATTTTGGCATATTTATTTGTGATTTTTAAACTTTTAGTTTTTTTAGTATACCCACAAATTATGATTTGTTTACTTTGGGTTTAGATTTAGTTTACACTGCTTTTTTATAATTACTTCAGTTTTGTTTTACCCTTTTATAGTATCAATTTAGTAATGAATTTAATTTTTAATCTAAAGGAAAAGCTAAGCATGGGCCAGTTATTTGACATTATGAAATACAATAAATGCCTATCAAAAATGGAACATATAATATAAAAATGTTATGAAATTAACATATTTTATTGATTTATACAGTATATTTATATCATATTCTTTATTAGACAAGTATGGATGTATTGTGTGAGCTTGTATTTATGAAGAGAAACAATAGTGTTAAAGCTAGAGCTTTTTCTAGAATAGTAATTTAGTGCTAATAATAGCTTCTACATGCATATTAAAAATTTTTTAGGTTTCAATGCAAGTTCAAATATTTACTTTCATTACAAATAATGTATAAATGCAAACAATTGAATAGATGTACTGAAGATTTTCTAATAATAATAGCTTTTACATGCATAGTAATAATTTTGTAAATTTCAATGCAAGTTTCAATATTCAGTTTTATTACTAACAATATATCAATGTAAACAAGTAAAATTTACATTTGAATTGATATACTGAAGGTTTTTCTCAATAGATTCTGTCTAATATTTCTAAGCAAAATCACATTTTTCTTGGAAAATTCTATTCACTTAATTATAGACTGATACTGATTAATTAAATTACTTTATTTGATTAAAGTACACAAGATAAGTTTTATTTTGACTGCATTTTCTGTCTTAACAAATTTTTAAGCTATCTTGGAAACATTTTGGGTGAAATTTTAGATGTTTACTTGAAGCAAAAAGAATTTAATATACATTTCTAGTAATCAGATTCACCAACTATTTCAGATTAATTTTTTATGTAGAACTGTTTTTTAAAAATTTCAAGTTAACTGTGACATTGATGTATTTATGTACTGTATGAAAACTTGATTTTGAGATAAGGGAATTATTTAGTAAAATCCTGAAATGAATATAATTTAAATGGTCCTTGATACAACATTTTTTAATCCTGTGAAAAAATTATATATGTATATTTATATAAATAACATAAAACATAAATGAAATATAAGAACAGTATTAAAAAGTATATACTGACAATTTATCAAAGCTTTTGTAAACCATTTGAGATTCAAACCAAAACATTTTTTAACTTATTTTTGTGTATTTTTTATTTTTTCCATTGTTTATTTTTCTCACTGAATCATTATTTTAATGTCCTTCTTTGAAATTTTTTTTTTCTTTTGTTTGAATTCAAAAAAAATTTTTTTTGCATCTAGTCTATGATAATTTTTTGTCTTGAACTCTAATTGTAAATACTGCTACTAAATAAATATAATAAGATTATTTTTTTATATACTACATTGAACATTTGTTTTTGCTAACATAATGATAATATATTATTGATATAAATAATATGTAGCTAATTATTGTAGATATTTTTAAAAATTTGTTAAATATTTTTGCTTTTAAAATGTTATTATTTGTTCATATTATTTTCTTATTTTATATATTTACAAAAAAAAAAAATGGCAAGGTAATATGAGAAATAAGTATGTTCGGGAAACTTCAAAACTTTTTTCATTTTTAATGTAAAATCCCTTTAATAAAGTTTTTTCAAATAGATAGTAATTATAATACATGTCAAAACAAATTCTTTAATTTTAATGTAAGCTCCCTTCAATAGAATTTTTTCAACTAGGTAGTAGTTTATTATAATACATGTCAAACTCTTTCCTCACATTTTTTTAAAAAAAACTTGTACTTATTTAGAATAAATGTTTCTTAAAAAGAATACAGAACAAATGTATGAATTAAAAATGTAGTATAGAAAATAACAAATAATTAATTTTTTAAATCATAAATAAGTAAGTTTAATAAAATTCACATTTATTTTGAAAATATGACATTACATCATCAGTGAATTCAACAAAAGACAATATTTGATTGATTTTGGATGAATTTGATTTTATTATAAATAGCTAATGTTTTTTTGCTATTGTTTATCAAGCCATATTTTGTGCGTTTCAGTCAAATTTAACTTTTCAATTTCTTTCTTGTCAAGTGTACTGCTTTAATGATTTTCTTTTCATTTATCCTGAACTCCGAACAGCCTACATGATGGTGACATGTCCAATAGCAGATACGAGAAATGGAGGCCATTCACATGGAGGTAGTCCTGTACCGCTCAAAAAGTGAGAAAAATTCTGTTTTGTATTGCTTACAGCTATTGATTAATTTGTAATTTTTTTTTCTCTAGCAAATATAGGTGGTTATCAAAATTAATGGAAACAGCTATCGATATGGATGTTTGTGAAAGGATTTCTTATTAATAAAATATAATGTTAATTAACTGGGAGGGTTGCATACAAATAGTGTATATATTATTCTACTAAAATCAACTACCTGCTATGAGCAATTGCATTAAAATTTAGTTTTTCATAGTGAAAAATATCAGCCATCATGCACATTTCAGAGAGGGCAAATTAGTGCACTTGTTTGATTGATGCATCAGTAACAGCATCTACTAATATAATTGGTGTTTCTTATATATTGAAAAGGTTGAATAAAAACCCCATACAAGGTAAAACAACCTGTCTCAAACACAACAGTGGACAAAAGGAATAGCTGATTGAAAGGGACTGAATGTTGAAGTGGATATTGGCAAGATGACCTGCAGAGCTCAATTAACATCTACAGGTTCTGTGTCAATGATATAGTCATATTGCTACTACCATAAAGCCTGCGTCAAACTATGCATTAAAAAAATGATTTGATCCAAAGATCATCAGTTACTTCGTTTACATCACAAGATTTTAGTACCGCTGATGAATGCCTTCATAAAGTGTATCATCCAAATTTCCTTGATGAAATTTTCAATTATGGAAGCGGTTTTATAATGATTTGGACGGCGATGTTTTGATTTTTTACATGTCATGTCGACCCTAGAAGAGCGAGTAACTAGTGAATGACTATGCATATATTTTAGTTAGCCATGTTCAAATATTGTTTCTTTATGCCATTTTCTTGGTTGATAAATCTCCAATTCATACTTCTCAACTTTCTGGAAGAGCATGAAGACGAAGTTACAGATCTTCATTAGTTGTCCCTGGAACAGGATTTCGACATTATTGAGTCATTACATATATTTTGAAGAACTGAGTCCTGCAGTAAATATCCACTTCTGTCATAAATGCAGAATCTTTCATGATTTCTTCATGAGAATTGATATAATGTTCTAGATATCATACAAGTTTATATACTTTAAATCATAAGCATATTCTAGATCATTTTAAGTGCTCAAGGTGACTTTACAACTTATTAATAAAGATTTTCATATTCTTTTGTGATATTTCCATTATTTTGATAACCACCTGTAAATTAAGAACAAATATAATAAATATAACAAAATGGCAAAACAAGGAATTTTTTTTAGATTAAATATATACATTTTAAAAAGTTTTATATTTTTAATTAAGATAAATATTAAAAATAAAAAAAATTAAAGCATCAAAATCTTATGTTAACATTTGTGTAGTTATATTGGGTGTAGTTAAGAATTATTTTTTAATATTATGCATGTTTTTTAAATACAAATGCACAAAGTATATATAATCTTTACTATCAATATCATATTTCTTAAAAAAAATGTCAATGCTTTTCGAAATAAGTTTTAACTTTTTTTGAAATTTATATATTTATTAAATTTTAATAATTAAATTAATGTAATTTATATATTTATTCATTTCAAATTTAAATGTAAAATATTTAGTACAAAAATTATCAGTTTTTTTTAATTTGTACCTATATAAATTTTATAGTGCTTTTTAAAGTTGAAATTGCTTTGTTATGAAAAAAATATTTTTACTACAATAAATAATACTTGTTTCAGGACAAATAATTGCATAAAAGAATTCCATTTTAATAATGCAAACTAGAAAATCATTCTTTTTATTACTCTGTTTCAGAAGCTAAAGCATATTATAGGAAATTCATAATATTACTCTGAATTTATTTTTTTCTAATTCATAATATAAATTATATCAAAATTTACTGTTTTTGTAAAATCATAATTAAGTTAGTTTAAAGATATATTTAAATATTTTCATTCATCAACTTTACATTTAAAGCATATTTGTTATTAAAATTATTATTAGAAAATTTTTTTTATCAAATATAAAAGTTATCAAATTTTTTTATAATTGTTTTTTAATATTTAAATTTAATAATTAAGCTACATTAATCAGTCTAATCATACATTGCATCTGAAAAACCTTGTTTTAATATTTTGTTGATATTTTTCTCTCAGAAGAAAACTATTTCTGATAACAATTTCTACAAATTTGATTCATATTTATATTATGAAAAGCAAACAACGTCCTTTAAATGTAGTTTAGTAATTTATGAATTATTTTAATTTTAAATTTTTGTGGTGATTTTTCTTTTTATTAATTAAGATATAATGATTGTTCCAACATTATTTAATAAGTGTTCCTTATAAAATGTGTGCAGAATTTTACGGAAAAAAAAATATCTGATATTTAGTATTTTTGTAACTAAAATTATCATCTATTTTCAAATTATATGCTGAGAAAAGGGAAAAATGATCCAGTTAAAAAATAAAACATAAAAAAATGGGATTATTTTTATTATTATTATATTTCTATTAACATGAACCCAATATACATATTTAAGAATGAGGAGACAAAACATATTATTTTTATTACCATTAATGTTAAAAAAAATGTATAATTATGATTTTTGATGAAGATTATTACTAACTAGCCTTGGTCAATGTTTCAGGATCATGCTAATAATATTATCATCTACTTTTGCTTAACTATAGATAAAATTATGCTATTTTAAGATAATATGCAAAAGGTTTTATAACATGCTAGAATTTTAAAGCTATTATTAATTATACACTTGTTAGGTATACATGCATTCAAGAAATATAAAAAATAAATTAAATTTAAAAATAATGAATTTCAAAATTTATTTACATTAAACTTATGATTTAATGTAAGTAAGATTCTGAAATTTTTTCCTTTTGTCTAGAAATTCTTGCAAAAATCAGTATTTCTGAATACTTATTAGATTAGATTTTTATTTTTTTTTTTTTTTTTTTTTTTTGTTCGTTTTATAATATAAAAATAAATTTTTATTTTTTAAAGCAAAATTATTTATTATGTAATGATTTTTTTAAGAAAAATTTTAAACACACCCAATATAACTAAGTATTTCAATAAATTCTGAAATGTATATTCTGGTTTCTGCTTTTAAAATATATTTTAATTTGTTTCTTATATCAATTTTTTTTTCACATTATAATACCCTGCACACTCCAAAGTAAAAATCACATTATTTTACAAAATTTATTGTAAAAACCTGATTTTATTATTAGTTTTGAACTTTCTCTGTTTGAAAAATAACTTAAAATTTTTTCCTTCCAACCAACTGGATTCCATGTCAACAAAGGAGAAAAAAAGGTGATCCGATTTTCATTTTTTTTATCTGTAAATCTTGGTGTAACCTTTACTATCCTTTGTCATCACAAAAATGATTCAATGTCATGCTTAAATCTTGAGCACAGCTGTACTTGTTTAAAATGTTTCTTTTTGAGCATGTAATTGTTTTACATAGATCTGTTGTCTTTTTGTGATTTGTTACATTCATAATTTTAAGGAACAATGTTATTTTTTTATTTTATTATTTGGTTAGCTGCAGTATTAATCAATTGCTGCTTTTTGCAGATGTTTAAATGTAAATTATTTGTAAAATAATGTGGATATAAGTGTGGGTTGTGTGCTTGTTCCAAAAGCAATGCCTATGTTGCTTAATATCCTTTTTAAACTTAATTAAAATTAATATAAACTCCAAGAATATTTCTATACAGAGATTTGTAAGAGTAAGCATGAATATCTGTAGCCATTTATTTTCTGCTAAATAGTTTATTGCTATCATTTTCTGAGTATTTCTTCCTTTCAGTGTATACTTGAATTTTTTATATAGATGTGTGTGTATATATATAGTTATAATTTATGCATTTAATATTTTAAAGGACTGGAATTTTTTTTAAATTAAATTCGGCTTTTCTTAACGCTTTGAAGAATTGTCATAGTTATGTTTCTGTACTATTTACATTATAAATTAGATGTATTATTTTTCCTCCTATCCTACTTTTTCCCCCTCAGTGATTATTATGGTTGCAACTAATGTAAAATCTTTAGGTACATAAGATTTAATTTCCTTCAATAATTTTATTTTTAATAACTTTAAAATATGCTTCATGTTACAAATTTCTATATTAAATTTTGAATAAATTAAATTTTTTGATGTTGACCCCCAGATTATCTGTAACAAAGTTTCCTTTCAGATTTATTAGTTTTTAATTTAATGGATTGAAATTTATGTAATAATTAAGATGTTAAAGAATTACGAATTGTTAGAATTGCCTAGAAGATTGTATTTAAAAAATTATTTTTAATTTTGTAAAATTAATTGAAATATTATTTGCCAGCTCTTTATTTTCCATTTATGCAGAATTATTTTAAATAAATTGATGCATGGTAAAGTTTTTTAGGAAATTAAAATCCATAAAATTTCATTTAAAAAATAAAACTGTACATTCTTGAAAATTCACTGTTCATATAAGAATTTTAATTTAAAAGATTAAAAATTGAATTAAATTAAAATAAAGAAATTCAATGTGAAGTTTTATATCCTCTTTAAAAATATTTTTGAAAAATCATTCATTAGATTAAATAAAAATATACATTATTTATTATGTAAGTATTTTTTTTTTTAATTTCTTTTTCCCTGCTCCTATATAAACTGTACTTGATCTATTTTAATAATTTAATTTTAATTGATTTTGAAAAATCTGAATTTATTTTAAACTATATACTGTGTTTTTCAAAACATTTATTTTATTTAATGGAAAAATATTTTAGTTAAAAGATATTTTGTATTCCCTACTTTTTCGATATTTTTTTAAACATTTCTATGAAATTTAAATCATATTTATTAGAGAAACGTTGTTGTTTTAACAGTCATTATTTCAGAATGCAATATGTATCAACATTTTTTTATATTTGATGTTAACTAAAAATCCATCTTTTTATTATTGATAACATTTAAATTATTAGAAAAAATTTTTTTATTTAAAAGCTATTAAAAACATTTTTATTGTTAATATTAGAAAATATGTTTTTATCATAAATATAATATTTGAGAATTAAAAAAATAAAAATTTTACTTGAAATTGCTTTCCTATTTTTAGTAAATTGTTCGGACTTTGATTTTATTTTATGTTTTTTTTTTTTTTTTTTCATTATTATTGCTGTGTATTTAGAAATATTAGTATAATCTATTCATTATATAATTTAGAAATTTTCTTCAATTAACACTTAATCTATATATTTTTCTCTTTTTATGCATTAGCAATTGAGGAAACATGTACAATAGGTAAGGTTGTAAAGTTAGATATACATTTCATTTGCTTAATTGCATTTCTGATTTTAAAATGCAATTAGAAAGTTTAACTTTTAGTTTAGTTTTCCTCTACTTTATAATGATTGTGTCCATATCCTCACTAGTTGCTTTAACAAATATATTCACCAGCTGTTTTATTAAATGTCTTTTTTCTCTGTGAGTGATTTTGAATTCAAAAAGATATGTGAAAACTGAGATTACTGAATGTTATAAAATTTTTTAAAAAATGTTCTTCATATAGTTAAACATAAAATTATAATTTTTTTTAAAATGTTTTATTTCAGTCCTGTAATCAAAATATACTCTTATTCCAAGCATCTCACCTCATGGTATATAAAAATCATATTTTTTAATGTATGTAGTAATGATTTTTTATGCAAATATAAATACTGTGATATGATAAAAAATATTATCAAAAAAAATATTTATTTCTAAACAAAGCATAAAAAAAACTACATTAAAACTCACAGATTTCCCCATAATATGAAAAATGCATGCGTACATACTAATATGTTTTCATAATGCTTATGTATTTTCCTTTTATCAAAACACAAGGTTAAGAAATAATTTTTGTGCTACAGATTTCATTTACTGATGCCTTTTTTATCAGAAGATATACATTACATAAATATTTAAAAATTATTAATAAATATTTTTGTAAAATTTATTTTTATGTCATTATTTTATTGTACATGAAGTAAACATTTTTCAATTCTATGCAACTGATACTTATGACTTGTTCTATGCTAAACAATAACTTTTCTGTGTAATACAATAACTTTTCTGTATAATATAATATTTTATTTGTCTTTATTTTATTTCTATTGAATATTTTGCATTTCTGAGTACTTTTAAAATCTAGACTAGAAAGCAATGTAACCCGCAACTTTGGTGGAAAAGTTTTTTAAGGGGGATAATAATGTACCAAATCTAGTGTCTTCAATTTCTGCATCCTCTATAATCAGCAGAAATTTAGTTAATATCTACATTTGTCAAGTTTGGCGATTTAAAAAACTTCACCCAGAGTCTGAATTAAACTACGTTTTTTTTACTAAAACATTTATTTAAATTATCTTCCAATTAGAATTTTAAATTTTGGAAGCTAGAAAATTAATGGAATATATATTCTTTATATTATATATGCCATAACGTGCATTTTTTTCCCCCTTTCTTAGTTTATGTTTAATCTACTTTTGTTTTTAAAATGAATAGCAATTTCTGAAAAAAATTAGTCATATTCTTATTCATAAGGAAGTTGTTTTAGTTTTTTTCTCATAGTTGTTCTCTTTTTTTTTCAGACACGAGGAAGGCAGAATATCAAGTATAACATTACAGAACATTTAGAAGAATTCTCTGCAAAAGTTAACCATTTTAGGCTTAGCCTGTAATTCTGAGAGGCTTTTGCTCCTTTTCGGAAGATCGATAAACTTCGGGGAAAAAATCTCTTGAAGTTTGTTGCAGTGGTACTGGAGAAAAATGGCATTTACTAAGTTTTCAGCTTCATTTGAAAGAACAGTTAAGGCCAGATGATAATGGCCTCATCATCAACTCTGTTATATGAAAAAAGCTGAAGATCAATTATGCCCACCTCCCACTCAGCATTTTTATTCCGTCCAGTCTCTCCATTAATAGGAAGAAACCTATAAACGAGAAGAATAGGACAATTCACAGCATCCTCTAAACCCCACCTCATTTATTCATTCACCTTTCTCTTAGTCATCATTAAAGAAGAATCAATTATTTCTGTGCACACAGGGAATTACATAGAACCCTGGTTCTCATTGAAGTTAGTTAGACAATTGAATAATAAATTAACTATGCAGAAAAACTTAAGATGTAAACAGTTCTCTGTTACTAATTTCCAATCTATTTTTGAAAAGATTCACAATTAGTCTGCAAATGTTGTGTTTTACACTATTGATCAATACACTACTTCACTCAGTGACTGTGCTCAAAATTTTCACTATATAGGGTTTCAATCAAAAACTTGTGTTTCACAAGTCTCGGATTCCTCATTTTTATACGATAGGATGAAAAGTACAAATGTGAAAGCATTTTATAGCTTATCCTAGACACATTTGCTAGCGTTATTTTTCTTCTTTTCTTTTTCATTGTATAAATTGCAAGTTATTTCTGTAACTTCAACTATTTTTAGAAATTGTGCTTCTTTGTCAAAGAAAAAACTTGCACTTGAAACTACTTCCATTGAGTTCTGTGGAATAAGCATTATATATTATATTATTTTGTATTATGTGTCAGTGGATTGTTTTGAGAAAAATTAATCTGTTTTTCAGCATAGTTTATGATCAAGAGTTTATTTTCAAACAAAATCCTTGTGCTAGAATAGCTTAAATTATTAATGGAAATTTAATATGATTCCTTGTATAGAATTGCTTTATTTTTAAATGCCATCAGAACTCCAAGAGAATAAATTATGCAATTGGCAGTGGCACCCCAAAAGAATGTGTCTTTATTCTTATCGTTACCTATTGCTTGTCAGAACTCAGGGAGAAAAATTGATTGATGTTTACGAAACAAACTTAAATCTTCCAGAAAAACGTTACTTCAGATTTTGTTAGAAATTAGCTCGTGACCAAAATACAGCCTAATACGATGCTACAGAAAATAATTAGTTATAATTTAAGCTGTGTGTGAACAATCCATGTGCAAGTTCTTTCTAGCCTGAAGGTATTGAATCTAAATCGATTTAGAGTTTAGTCCTGGGAAATCAGCTCTGTTCTTTGTAACAGTCTTTTAGTTTATTCAAGTGAGTTATGACAAGAAATTTTTGTTTGTACAATGGTTTGCAGCTGTGATAATGTTGCAAAATGAATGTTAATATCTGTTCAACTATAACAAAGTTTCGAGTAACAGAAAAGGAATTTTTTGAAAGCTTGTAATGACCTACTTTGCACACAGCTCTATGTTGCACTTAGTCCAAATACTACACATACCCTCTTCTATCTTTGGGATCTATAATACTGTTTTAGGGACTTTCCCCCTTACCACCACCAAAAGAGATTGTATGCACACCTTTCATGTGTGGTTAATGCTTCTGTCTTGGTGCTTGCAGACAACTAAACTTTGCTTTATCTCCATATCATTCTGAAAATTATTTAACAAAAAAAAAAAAAACATCTGGATTTTATGAGACATCACTTATCAGAAGCCTCATTCTGTGAGAATGTGTACAGCGGTATCTGCTGCAGTTGAGGAAATGATATGCAAAGCAGTGCCAATAAAACTATTTCACTCTTTGCCCAGATTCCTTTCTTTCCATGTCAAGAAAGAATGCAGCAGACACCTGAAAAACTTCTTGTGCATGTTATATACTTGTTGTTTAAAATAGACAATTGTTGATGCTTCAGGACCAGACATAAATTTTTCTCAGTGTCTCACTGCCTTACACGTGCCAAAAGCACCTTGTGCTTAAATTTCTCTGCGGTATTCGGTGCTGGAGTTACATTGAAACCTGACCCATCATTGAACATTTGGGGACGGACGCTTCGAGTATGTTGCTCGTGCATGAACTGTCAGCTTTGTCAAGACAGAGCAATAACGGATGCATTGCTCAATGAAAAACAAAACAAAACAGAAACCACATTTAAAATAAAAAAATGCAAAAAATAATATGTTGTTGAATGCAACCAATGTTAGCTTGTTTGTATATTGTTGGAGAGGAACTCTGGTTAGATTGTTCATTAATCCAATGTAAAGCTAGATCAATACTGTTTGAAATGTTTTAGATAATGAATTCAGCGCCTGTACAGAAATTTTAAAAAAAAGAAAATAATTGTTTTCTCTTTATCACACAATTAAATGAAACTTTATTGCATAAGATTATATATTTTGAGAAGCTATGCAAATTTTAATTTAACCTTAGCATATTGAAAAATCAGCAGTCTTATAAAATTCATTAATTTACTATCCAACCTACATTATGAAACAGTTTATTGCTTATAATGTATGACTAAACAATTCATACATATCTTAAAGAATGGTTGACAAGTTTTTCACAATAGTTAAGGAGGTTTTTTTCCCATTGTGTTTTTAACTGTAAAGAAGTCATTCTGTACATCATAACAGTCTGTATGTTAAATGCATTGTGTTTTCTCTCCACAATATTAAAATATTTAAATCAGAGTTATTTTTGAATTTTGATTGTATTTGTTTAATTTTTTGCCCTCCATTCCAGTAAGCTATGTCAATATTTTCATGTAAATTGTAATGTAAAATTAAATTTGCAATTGCTCAATTAGCTGTTGGTTATGATAAATATAAAATTAAACTTTGAAGTTTGAATATCCATTTTTTACTGTAACATTGCTGAAAGATATGTCATTTATATCGATCTTTCTGCTTTATGCTCAAATAGCAAAATAATAGTCTTTTTATTGCAAAATGCAAAAATTTATAAAATTTATGATAGAAAAAAATGTAAGAACATTTTCTCCATACATTTTTATTCTAATATTATTTTTCTATATTATATTTATCTAGTGTTTCAAAATATTAAAATTCGTACCTTTTCAATGTAGAAATTTATGCAAAATTGATATTTTCAACTTCAGAATACTTAAATCAATTACACTAAATGCATTATTTCATACAATATTTTTTTTCTTAAATTTGTTTAATTGTTGTAAAATGATTTTGCTATATATGCATTTTTTGGTATAGATACATAGTAATTTTTAATTATATTCTCTGAAACATTTTCTTACTTAGGAAACAAAGTGTTGACAAATATCTTTTATTTTTATATTACACTACAAAACATGTTATTAAATTTTGAGAAATTTTTATTTTATTTTTGAAATTTTCCAAAACATAATTCATTTTTAATTTATAAAAATCAAAATGTATGTTAATGTAAATTCATTGAAATTTTGTTTTTTGTTTGAATAAATTTTACCTTTAAAAAAATTATTTGATTTTGTTTATAATTTTGTTTATATATTGCTTATCCACCATTTTAGTTAATAAATAATTTTGTTATCAATTGGTAATTATGAAAATATCCTTCTATTTACAAAAATATTTCAAAGAAGATCAGTTTATCTAAGAAAACGTTTTTAATAAATAATCGAAATTTTTATTTATTTCTTATGCCAACAAATAAAACATAAAAATTCAATATTTTATAAAGAGAATCGACTGAGGTATAATAACTTAAATTTACTCAATGAGTGGTTAATATATAAATTCAGAGACAAATGATTATTAACATTTTTTTATAGGACCAAAAATTAGAACCCATAGAAATTCCAATTTACCAAATGTTTTCCAAAAATACAGTTATTGCTTTAAATTAATCAGAAAAAATTGTTCCCTTATTTGAAAAATTTTATAATTTATAATTAAGAATTTATAAATTGTTTATTGAATAAGAATGTCTTTGTCTATCTTTTACAGAGACTGATTAAATATTTCCTTCATAAAAAAATTAATATAAAACAGGCTAAAGTAAATTAAAAATGTATTGTTTGAAAGAAAAGACATTTAACACCCTAAATTATTAAAACAATTTCAGGTTTTTAATTTAAATGTGGAAAATTTTTTAAACATTTTTAATAATGACATTACTGAGATAGAAATAATTATTTATATTTATAGTTTTCCCAAAGAAATTTTTTGCTATACAATTAATTTACCATATTTTTCGCCTTGAATCTTTTTTTTTATCAGATACATTTATTTCATAATTTAATTTTTAAATGATTACTTTATAATCAGTATATCAAATTTTTCTAATAATAAAATGTGTTTTAAAAGTAATTACTATTAAAATTTAAAAACCGTCATTTTTTAAAAATTTTTGCTCAGTTTAAAACAAATTTTCTACTGCTAGAAAATAAAAATTATGCTTCTTAAAATTAATACTTCTTTTAATTAACACAAATTCTTTTTCAAATTTATTTCAATGATAATTTTGTTTTAATCTTTCTTAATACACCCTTTTTATACAAGACTTCATTATGTAGAGTTTCATTCCTTAGTGTGATAAAAGAGAAAACAGACATTCTACAAGTTTTTCCGGTTATATGTAGCAAATAAACTTTTATAGTTCATGTTACTGTACTTTTGGCTTTTCGTTTGTGTGCTCTGTACTCAGCTAGATTGCCTTTGTTTGTTTGTTTTCACGTTTTGTCCCTTTTTCACAACGCACATTATGTTACTTTTTTGCCAAAATGTTTTCAAAGATTTTTAGCTTATCTGTAGCCAATATATAAATATTAAATATATTATAAGCTGTTAATTATTGCTTTTTTGTTTTGAAAGGTTGCTAACTATTTTCTTAAATATTTAACTGCCATGATACATTGTTTCTTATCTTGAATTTTTATTTCGTTGCTGTTATTATTGTGAACACAAATGAAAATAAATATATTCTGTTGAAATTTGACATATTTCTATGGACATATACATATATGCAATACTGAGTAGTCAATCAATGATCAAAATTGATTAGATGTGCATAAGCAGTATATTTTAAGATGAAATAAAAAAAAAGTGTGTGCTTGTCACCAGGAGAAGAAAAAAATTTTTAACTTTTTTGTATAATTATTTGTAAATATTCATATTTATTCAAAACTTACTTTTTTGCAATTCCAAGAGCAGGTTAAATATGTAATATTTCCAATTATATTATGTGCAATTATTTTCGTTTTCATTTTGTATCTTGAAAGAAAATGCCATTATATCCTGTCTCTGTCTATGTATTTATATTTTTTTCATTTATAAAAAATATTGTAGTTTTGAGTTATGTATTTATTAACTAAATATGTTATAGATATTTTTTGTACAGTGAAGCTATTTTGTTGATAATCAAATATCCATGATTTAAATTATTTTAGTTATAAAAATATTACTATAGATAGATTTTCTTTTATTTGGAATTCAGAATGTTTATATTGTTTTATTTTAAAATATTGTTAAACAATATTGTAGTTTAAAATTTTACATCAGATACAACAACTAAATTGTTAATTAAAAAGTCAAGATAAATTGACCTGAACAAAATAGCATGACAATACATTTTTAGTGTAATTTTAGGCATTTTCTTTAAAAACAATGATATAATGTTAAATAAGGTAAATGCAAATATCATAATGAAATTAAATACTCATGACAATTTAACATAGATGAAAATTTATAAATTTTTTTTACTTCTTATTTAAAATATTTGTTTATTTATTTTCTCAAATAGAACTTTAAATTAAAGTAGATAATTTAAGTACGGTTCATATTTCCAAAAAATATTTTATTCAGTTTTTTCACAATTTCAAGATAAAGTAAACATACATTTCTTTAAATAAGGCTATGTGTTTTAGAACATATATATATTTATATGGAGGTAATATATATGTAAATTTAATATGATTATATTAATTGCAATATTTAATAAAGAAACATAATCTATGCAATATTAAAACAGCTAATTTAATTATTAATGAAAATTTGTAAAAATGCAAATATTTTATGAATAGTTTTATTATATAAAATGTTTGATGCCTTACTTTCCAATTTAGAATTTTCTAACTACTGTGCCTTTATATCATAATTCATAAAAAATTTATGTATAAATTTTATTTTAAGACTTAAAATTATCATTTGTGAAATGTTTAAACCTGGAGTAAGTGTCCTATTACCATAGTAATCTAAAAGAAACTTAATTTTAATTTCATTATCATTTCAACAACTGGAAATAAAATACTGAGGTCTAACAGGATTAATTTTAATCGTTTTCTCTTTTCAATTTTTTACATATATAACAAATGAAAAAATTGCTGAGTAATAAAAACATATTCTTGGCAACCTATAATCTGGCATGTGCATTTAGAAAGCCATAACTATTATTTATTGTGAATTTTTTAGAAAATTATTAAGTTGTACATGAATATTAAATTATAATTTTAAAAGAAATTCTCATTGTAAATTATAGTATTTTTTAGTATGAATGAAGCTCAACACATGCAAAATCCCACAATGCAAGGAATGACGCACATGCAATTATTTCACTATTTGCTTTCAAACTGTTGCACTTTAGATTTAATGTATCACTGTCACAATGGAGCAAATGAATGTTTTTTGCTTGAAAATTCTCTGAAGCTCAATTGTGAATGTTGTGTTATGGTGCTACATTAGAAATTATTTAGTTTTGAACTTCTTAAAAATTTAGGTCAAGTTATGTAATTTAAAGTACTTTTCATCATCATTAGATTTTTGAAACTTGGAAGTTAAATGTTTTAGTTAGCTACATTTATTGCATATTTACCCTGCCCTTATACCATTCAGAAAAGCATGTGCTATATTTTTAATTGGTTTTCAGTTATTCTTGTGTCTTCAGGAATTGCAGCTTTATCCTGATCTGTTTAGTTATATTAAAATATTATAGGAAACTTGGAAGTGTGTTCTGCGAGCCTTCGAATGTTATATAGTCATATATCTTTCTAAGAAAGTGTTTTCTATAAAAAAAAAATATTGTTCAGTTCCCGATCATGATTTTGTAGAAGAAAAAAATCATTTTTATATTTTTTAATGAGTCAACTAAAATTTTTCATGTAAATGATAAACTACATAATATTTCGTATCATTGGTGCTTTTGTTCACGATTCTGTGTAATAGAAGTTTGTCTCTCTCTTTAGAGACAAACTATTTGAGGCATTCAAAATAAATCTAGTTATGGAAACATTGACACAAATAAATTGTGAAGATTCTCTGATGTCCGAATCTTCCTTAATTTTTGTCTGTGTTACAACACAAATCAATTTTCAGTTTGATGTTTAGTATTTTTCTCAGTATGAAAATAAAATAAACAATGAATTGTGTGTCTTTTCATTTTAAATAGTTTTCATACAAATCTTCCACAATGTCTAATAACTGTAAATGTATTTCTTTAATAAATGAATAATATTTAGAAAATCCATAAAATTTTTTCATTAGAGATTATTATTTCTTGTTAATGAAATCTTACTAAAATGTACAGTGAAGTTTATCTCTGCCTTACTTAAGTTAATAAAGTATTAATTTCTAAAACTTTTTCTTCTATGAAAATAATAGCATTGAGACGGCAGTTAAACAAAACATAATGAATATAATTTATTTTAAAATGAAATATTTTCAGTAATTATATCTTCTTTGAAAAATTTATTTTTACAAATGAAAACTTACCTTTTAATAATTGGTGTTGAAATAAAATAATTCAAGCATTGTATTTAGTTCAAATTACATTGAAAATCAATCTTACTTCAAAAAAGTTTAACTAATTTTACATTACTCTTTCTGTACATTGTGTGCCAGCACTAAATAATTTTTTTTTTTTTTCTGAATGGTAATTTTTACTTCAATCATATTGTCCAAGTAAAAAAAAAAAGTAACTTTATTGACAACACAGACCACAATTAATTTTAGTTACTGAATTTTAAAAATAAGAACTTGCAGGTGAATAGATTTGATTCAGCTAATTTGCCAGATAGCAAAATTAAATAGAGAAATGTATCTTTTTTTTAAACACATAGTTTAAGATAATGGGAAAAAATGTATGATTTTAAAATGCAGATATATTTGAGTTGTGCATGAATATTAAATTATAATTTACAATAACTCTTTTAGCATTATCCATTTTTTTGGGGGGAAGAGGGCTTTCACAAATTTATTCTGATCTGCAATCATGTTAAAATTGCCAATTATTTTAATAATTTTGGAAATACTTATAGTAATCCTGAAAATATAAATTTCAAATAATAACGCTATAAGCCACATATAAGAAGTTTTCTTTTAATCTCAAAGAAAACATTTATTGGCTTGATTAAATTTTTTTTGAATAAAAAACAACATGTTACATTGACTAATTATTTTATTAAGTTATAACAGGGGTGGAAAATCTGCGCTAAACTGATCCAAAATTCATGCTTTGCTACAAAAACGGCAAATTTCGCATTTTTGCGCCAAAAATGAGATAATTCTTTATTTTGATTTAGTAACCCAGAACCTGTATATAGTCTAATATGAATGAGCTTATCTTCTAAGATCGTTATTAGAAGGGGGGGGGGGGGAAGAATTAACCAATGTTATAAGAGTTCTGCTTTTAAAACGTTTCTGCTGGAGATGGATTTATTAGTTATGTGAACAATATTTGTCACAGGACGAAAATTGTTTTTGAATGATTTGAGGCAATATTGTGGCGCCATCTATAGCTCTTTACAGGAACAAATAGGATAAATAATTTGCTTGTGAACATATACTACTAAATGTTTCCATAATAACCGTTTTAAATTAATATATTAAATTTACATTAATTCAAAATTTTATTAATATTTTACATTTGTAAATTATTCACCACCAATTATACTTTCTTTTAATTTCTAAAAAAATTTGAATCTTTCCTCTACAACTAATGTGTTTTATTATCTTGTTAAATAATTTCCAAATTTTAAAATATTTTTATTTTCAATAATAATTTAAAAATTACCTGTAATCTGTCGTTTGAAGGATTAGAGCAATTCTTTATTTCTCATTTATTACTTGAACTGAATTTCTTAAGCACATTTTTTTTTCTATAGAAAATCTACAACTATGTTATATCTAGAAATATTAAAATTCTCTAAAATAAGATTTGTTAAATAATATTTAAAAACATATTCATGACATTTATCCATTATTTATCTATATATAATTATTGCTCATTCTCCTTCTGCATGATATATTGGATGTATTTATTAATATTTTTTGCATTCTTTAAAGGCTAACAATTTTTCTTTATCCTACTTGCAACTTCAAATATTTTGGTATTCATAGCAATGAATATTTTTTGTGAATTTTGTATTTTTTCTAAAATTGGATACATATAATTTTGAAATTAAAAAACGCCATTTTCCTTATAGAAATAGAAATAACTTATTGTAAATATATACACATTTTTTTTTTCTTACTCAATCAAAACTTGTATACCATTTGATACTTTTAAATTTTAAATGAATCTTTTATTTCTTACTACCATTTATTTAAAATAATTCGTACTTTAATTAAATAACATTTTTAATGGAAAAATAGTATGCCAAAACAAAATTCAGAGCAAAATTTAATATATTGTTTCTATTAAATAATTTAATAATCATATTTTTATATGAAATCTATTAAAAATTGGTACAATATTTCCATTAAAAATAGTCATTGCTAAGAATTCCAAAATATTCGAAGTTGCACGAAGGATAAAGTAAAATTGTTTGCTATTAAAAAATATTAATAAATACATCCATTACTGTAATGTGTCCAATTCAATAATGGATATGTTTATTAATATACATTAAATAAACACTTATTTTATTATCTATGCATTAAATTTAAAAAATTTTAACATTCAAATGTAATTCTAATTTTCCTGTTAAAAATTAGTTTCGTATTGAATTTCGAATATCATACAAAATGATTGAGTTTAATTCAATTGTAGTACAAATCATGCGATTCATTATTTAGCAATCGTATTGATAAGATTAATTAATATAGGCTTTGAAATTTAAAGAAGAACTGTTAATGTAAAAATATACTACTACGAAAACACTGAGAAAGAGAAAGATACTACAAAAATGTAAATTGCCCTGCTACGAAACCACTGAAAGCTGCTACAAAAATGCAATTTGCCCTGCTACGAAAATCATTTTTTGATTTTCCACCCTTGTTAATAGGAAAATGTACATAAGTTTAAGTTAAAAATGTTAAATAAGTTAAAAATGTAAATAAGTTTAACAAATTTCAGTTTTGTTTCCACCAGCAGTGTCTTGTTATTTTTATAAAACTTAATGTTTTGAGTAATTTGTAATTACACATTTTACTTAACTTGCATTTCACTTCCAATAATATAATTATAAGCCTCTATTTAATAAAAATTTTGTTGTTCAAAAAATATATAGAGAGAGAAAACTTTAAATTTAAGCATAAAATAAATAATTTCATAAATAAATTACATTACTGATTAAAATGGAAAAAAAAAATAATAATAAAATATTCCATTTTCAAAATACATATTCTCTTTTCATAGTAATAAAATTTTTTTTAAAAATACTTTCAAAATAATATGATCAATAATAGTGTCCTGATTATTGGGAAAGAATCATTCATGCAAACAAAAAATATCCTCAATAAAGTTAAGGCAAAGATATTTTATTTACAACAATAAAAGTTCTGTAAATTATCATTATTTTCCTTTAAGATATATTTTCCAAGAAAAAATTCCACAAATATATTTGATTATGATAGTTGAATTTTTTTTCCCACTTTCTTCATTCAGTAATAAAGTAAAAGCTGGAAAAAATATTTATATTTGCATGTTTCTTAAAATTGTTTATCTTTTTTTTTTAATATGAATAAAAACCTTTTGTTTTATAATGTTATTAAAGTAATTTATTTTTCTTAAAAATTAAATCTAGCCCTTGATTAAAAAAAAAAAGTAATTTTTTTTGTTTTATGTTAAGATTGTTTGTAAACATAATAAAGATCTTCTTAGTTTATAAATGGAAACAAAAGAAAACTTAGTTTTCTTTTTAATTGACTGAAATCTCTTGCATTAATTTTGCTTCAAAGCTTCAACGAAGGCTTCTTAAGGAGTCAACATGTGTATGTAAGGAGCCACAGTATCAACATGTGCTTTCTAATAAGATATTATATTTTTTAATTCTTAAAATCTTTTACAGATTTTTAATAGAAAACTGCCATTTAAACCCCTATCACACCTCATTTAATAAAGATTGAAAACTATGATGCAATATTTTTCATCTATTATAATATATTATATGCTAAATAAACATATTACCTTCTATTATAAAATAATAGTAATTTTTAAAACAAAATGCACTTTTTTTTCCCCGTGTTTTCCCGATTCATATAAAACATGAATTCACAAAACACGTTTTTCAAACAATTATAAAATTTAGCATTGCAGATTATAAGCCACTGCATACAATTTGTGACCATCTTCAATTTTTGATCATATGAGTCGAGATTAATTTCTGAAAATACACCCTTTAAAAATATTTTTCTCCCAAAAATAGAAAATCTTTTTAACTAATTTACTATGATATTAATCAAGTCTTTTCCTCTAATAAAAATCAAAACAGGATGAATGTAAATATCAATAAAATCTTCTAAAATACATACCAAATTATAAGTTAAGTAAATTAGACACCGTCTTGGTAATCTAAAATTTGAGTGATTCAAATTAAAGCATATACCAGATTCTTGTTGTGCATTTAAAAAGACACATTTAGAATAAATAAATTTCAATTAAAAGTTCTTTATATTTTAGTCAAAACATGCTTAGTTAAGATAGAAAATAAGCATCCTTTGCAAGTAAACATCATATGATACACTAAATATGTTGTATTTTACCACTGCATAGAGAGAAATCACTGAAGTTCTTAAATATATTTATATAAGGAGAAATAATCATTTTCAGAACATATAAAAAAATTACCCTATTTATAAGTCTTGGATATTTTTTTACTAAGATTTAAGACGACAATAACTATAAGTGCACTATGATGACAAGGGAAAGAATTTTCCATTAAATATTGTTAATTTTTGATACCTATAACACAAATGATAAAAATATTTAGCAAAAATTTTATTTTTATATAAGAAAAGTGAGCCAGATTATATAAAAATAAATCTTACATAACATGCTTTATTCATACTTTTGATTTCTTATTTGATACTTCACAACAGTCATCATTATCATTTTCATACACTTTTTTAAATAAAGATACAAAATCATCTTGAAAGGGAAAGAGAGAATTTTCAGAATTTTTATAAAAGTCTGCCAAGTGATTATTTATTTGCAATGGAAGTGCAGATAAATTATGTGCCAATGGAATGAATTCTTCTTTCAATGAATCATATTCAAATTCTTTTATAATAAAAGTTTGATGTTTTGC
This sequence comes from Caerostris darwini, assembly GCA_021605075.1. NCBI lineage: Eukaryota > Metazoa > Arthropoda > Arachnida > Araneae > Araneidae > Caerostris > Caerostris darwini. Next base: position 39,747 of record BPLQ01014239.1, read on the forward strand.
TAAAATAAACAATTGAACAGACTTTTTTTCCAGTATCGTATACATAAAGACTGCATCCAAAGGAGGGGAATCAATTTTAATAAATTGTTGAAATTTAAAATTGCCATCACTATCTGATAACTGATAAATAGCAACGCCTGCCTGTAAATGAAATAAAACAGCTAAAAGATTCAGTTCATTGCAGTATTTCACACAACGTACTGAAAATAACACTTGTTTGTCACTAATTACCAAATTTTCAGATAATTGATTATCTAGTTTTTTGTTTAAGTCAGCAGAATTTTTAATATTGCAACATTTACTAAGTAGTTCATTCTCATGTAAAGTTACACATTTGGTCTGCATGCCATTATTTTCAACATGCCATAATCTGATGGTCCCATCACCAGAACTAGATATCAGCATCTCATTGGATAATGATACAAATTGAATTGATGACACAAATTCTTGATGATCGAGACAATAACTCCAAATATTATAAGCATTAGGATAATAAGATATTCGTATTTTACCGTCTCTATCACAGGTAGCTAAATACTTGTCATCTTTAGAAATAGCAATATCAAGAATTAAACTGATGTGGCCAAGAATAAAATTGCCATGATCTTCATTTTTTGAAACTGGATATTCAAAAACATCACCTCCTCGATCAGCAAGTATTATATTTGAACCAGAATTAGAGAAAATTACTTTTTGGCATTTCCGGACCAAAGAACGAATAC
>BPLQ01014239.1:45468-65495 GCA_021605075.1 Caerostris darwini
ATGTTATTTATTTATAAAGCTTATAAACATTTAAAAAAGTATGTTTATTTACATTTTTCTCTTAATTTTTGTTGAACATGCGCCGAAAGAAGGTTAATTTTAATCGTGGCTCAAGTCCAGCTCTCATAAAATCTAAATAATCTGTATGATTGCAAACATCACTGATAGTCCATCACACGTAAACGATAGTTAACTTGCCAAGATTTTCAAATTGTTTCTCTCCTCGTGGCCTTTTGCCTCGTGTTTAATGTAGTCGACATTTAAAATGGAAGCTTGCCAATCTGTGTAACAATGCTAAATTTATTTTGCATTTATACTAAGTTCGTATATGAAAACAAAAGTAATGAATATTTTTTTAAAATTGTCTTCTCTTTAAATATAAACGTATAAGAATAAATAAGTCATATTTATTAGGCTTTATGAAATTTTACACACTCATACAGTCTGAAAAATCTGTATGAATGCAAACATCACTGATAGTTACTGATTTTATCGATCTCAACGTTGTATATTAAAATTGAGACATGAAATTCATTCCATTTTTTGAATTTAATTCTAATTAATGTTATTCGTATACGAAAACAAAAGTTATGAATATCATTTTTTAATTATCTTCTATTTAAATATAAACATATAAGAAAAGATGCCATATTTATTAGATTTTATGAAATTTGACACACTGATACAGTCCCAAATATCAGTATGATTAAAAGCATCATAACTGCTGATTTTATTGATCTCAACATTGTAGGACTAAAATCGAGTGGTGAAATTCACTCCATTTCCTGAATTTAATTCTGATTAACATTATTCGCATACGAAAATAAAAGTAATGAATGCCTTTTTTTAATTATCTTTTATTTAAATATAAACATATAAGGAAAGATCTCATATTTACTAGGTTTTATGAAACTTGACACTTTGATACAGTCCCAAAAATCTGCATGAATACAAACATCACCGATGGCTTTATTGACCTCAACGTTGTAGACTAAAGTCGAGTCGTGAAATTCTCTCTATTTCCCGAATTTAATTGTAATTAATTTATTTTTGAAAATGAAACGCAGAATACACTTTCCGAAAATTATTTTTTAAAAACTGAAAATCTTTAAAAAAAATATTGCTAATTATATTTTAAAATAAATTGGACGAATAATGGGCGGACCTAAAAAAGCATCTGAGAATCCTTCGATGTAGAGCGTCCTGTGATGTTTGTAACGAGATGGCGATTAATTTTTCATTTGGAATTACTGCGAATATTTGTGATCTGCTTTATATAGCTTTTCAGAATCAGCAAATGCCTTTTTCTTTTGAAAGTAAACTATCACAAAAAGGATTTATTTCGTATCAACTGATCTTAAAATGAAACGTAATTCAAATATCCGCGCAAGACTTGCATCGATTAAAGTATTAGAGATTGATTTGGTTTGTCGCTCTACGGTCATCTTGTGCACACTTTAGGCTAAACAGACCGGGACCTACAGTTTAAAGTGGATTCTGAACCACTACAAACATCCATGGCACCGCCGGGACTCGAACCCGAAACCTGTGGTACCGAGCGCCTAAAGTATTAGAGAGGAAATGATATCTGAAACAATGATTGCGAATATTTGTGATTTGCTTTATATAACTTTTTAGATTCAACAAAGGCCTTTTTCTTTTAGAAGTAAACTATCACCAGAAAAAGGATGAATTTCTTGTCAACAATGACTGCGAATGTTTGTCAACTCTTCTTAAAAATGAAACATAATTTAAATACACTGATGGAAAAAAAAAATCCCAACACCAAGAAAGACTTGTGTTAGATAAAAGAAATTTGGTAGGCGTGTTTATACATCTGAAAGATGACATCGATTCAATTTTCGCGCTTTTCGCAAAAGTGTAGCGCTAGTAGTGCCACTCGGAACATGCAAATCAGGTTTGCTTTAAATGCGTGTTGTAAAGTTCGTGAGCGTTATTGAGCTTTGAAATTTGACATATTGAGTTGATGTTAGACAAGAATGCCCTTAAGAAGACGAAGAAACCAGTATCAACAGCTCGCCGATTTTGAACGAGGACGTATAATAGGGCCACGAGAAGGTGGGTTTTCTTTCCGCGATATTGCAGAAAGACTTGGCCGGAATGTGCCAACTGTGCATGATTGTTGGGAGCAATGTCCAAGGGATGGTACTGCCTCAAGAAGACCGGGTTCCGGTAGGCCACATGGCACAACTGAGAGGGAAGACCGCCGTATTTGGCGTACATCTGTGGCGCATCATACTGCGTCTGCGGCAGAAATTCGAGCTGCAGTTGGTACCACAGTGACACAGTGGACTGTTAGAAATCGGTTACTTCAAGGACAGCTCCGAGCCAGGCGTTCTGCAGCGTGCATTCCACTGACTCCAAGCCATTGTCGTTTGCGATACCAGTGGTGTCAAGATAGAGTTCATCGGAGGACGGAGTGGAGATCTGTTGTGTTTTCGGATGAAAGCAGATTCTGCCTTGGTGCCAGTGATGGCCGTGTGTTGGTCAGAAGGAGGCCAAAGGAGCGCCTGCAACGAGACCGTCTGCGGCCTAGACATACTGGACCTACACCCGGAGTCATGGTCTGGGGAGCAATTTCTTATGACAGCAGGAGCACTCTCGTGGTTATTTCAAACACACTGACTGCAAATTTATACGTCATCAACCTGTAGTACTGCCATTCATGAACAGCATTCAAGGTGAAATTTTCCAACAGGATACGCTCGTCCTCATACCACTGTTGTAACGCAACGTGCTCTACAGAGTGTCAACATGTTATCTTGGCCTACAAGATCACCAGATCTTTCTCCAATTGAACACGTATGGGATATCATTGGACGACAACTCCAGCATCATCCACAGGCAGTACTGACCGTCTCAGTATTGACAAAACAAGTACAACAAGCATGGAACTCCATACCACAAAATGGCATTCGGCGCCTGTATGACACAATGCATGCACGTTTGCAGGCTTGCATTAAAAATTCTGGAAGTTACACCGGTTATTAATCTAACAGCATTTTACATTTGAAATGCATTTTCTTGATCTTAAATTAGCCTGTGATCTTTAAAATGTAATTAAATAAACATGTTAACTAGACAAATGTATTGTTCGAATTTCATTACTCTATAATAATTTTTTCGAGTTGGGATTTTTTTTTCCCGTCAGTGTATATGCACAACACTTGCATCGATCAAAGTATTAGAGTGGAAATGATATCTGAAACAATGACTTCTGTTACTAGATCAGGCTTAGTCATCTCTAGATATGTTAGATCTAATATGCGCATAATTTGCGAAATTTCCAAAAAAACAAATGCTTTGAGACTCGCAAAATACATTGTTAACTTATTTAACCATCTCACAGTTTGCTTCTAATTTAATCTTTCTAATTAGCAAATTAAGTCTCCGTAAGTTAAGTGACGTGATTGCAATACGCGATGTTGACTTCAACAATTTAAAAAAAAATTTGCTTCTCTCTTTCCGTCAGAGATGGAAGAAAAAAGTTTCGAACAAGGTCGTCTATCTTGCTGGTGACTGGTCTACACCTGTTTTATCCACGAGCCAAAAAGTGAACAGAAGGTCACTAATGACGACAATGGAGTCGAAGAATGAATTAACGTCATTTGCACGCCAGTCAAAATAGACGACTGGCGACAATCGGTTTTTCTTACCAGTTGCATCAAAAGGATTATTATTGATAACGCAAATTAACAGATAACTGTTTTTAATAAATATTGACAATATTGATTGACTGTTCTCTGGATTCTTCATGTTAATTGCCTGTGGGTTCATCTTAATTCCTTTCAAAATGGCCGATGTACGTAAAACTTGCAACAATATTTCGCAACACATTAAAATACACGTTGCGATAACACACACCAGGACAATGGATAATACAACCGGGACCTTGAGAAAGAAAAGACTTATGAACCTTTCAATTGTATGTGTCTGGTGGGACTGAGAAGCGGATAAGGCATTGGGTTTTCGAGATAAGGGATTCCGGTTCAATACCCAACAAGAGAAGTCGAATCATAAGTTCACGTGTCTATGCCAAAAGATAGATAGATAAATCTATTGATTCGGCAGTCATTTAGTAGAACTCGGGAGGAGGGCACAAATTCTCCAACTACTGTCCTTGTAAGAGTACAGCCCAAATTGCGGGCACATAATATAATGGTAAGGTAACGAAGCAGAACTCTTGCGGTGCACCTTGTGTAACTTTGAATCTTCTATATACTTTCAGTTACAATAAAAAAGTTACCGGTATGCCACACAATATAAATTTTATACATAAATTTAAGTTTATATACATAAGCACCCGTTTACCTGTTCCTGAATTTCAGAATAACCAGCAAATTCAATTGCTACACTAACCCCTCTGAAACTTAAATTCCACTTTTTCATGTAATGGCCCTTTCTAACTACTGTACTTCTATAATACGAGGGTAAGGTGAAAAGTTCTCGGCCTGACACAGAGATGGAGCTCCAATCAACAAAGATTTGTGTTTCCTGCCTGGGTGCAAGTCTCATTATCCCCTTCTCCCCTATTCTCCTGATTTGACACCCTAAGACTTTCATTTGTTCCCAAACTTGAAGAAATTTGTTTCTGGCAAGCGTTTCGTATCCAATAAAGTAGTTGAGAGGGCCGTAGATGAATATTTTCACAACCTTCCACTCTCATTTCTGAGAAAAAATACTGATGGAGAAACGTTGGACCAAGTGTGTTGAAGTAGAGGCAGATTATGTAGAAAAAAAAATCATTTTTTAACTGAAACTCACAGTTTTTCATTGTCAGGCCGAGAACTTTTCACCTTACCCTCATATATTGCTACTCTATGGCTCAGCGCTCTTTCCCCTGCAAGAAATTAACTAGACTACTTTTAGTGATATGTTCATAATTTTGTTAGCTCTGACTGCAGATCCTTAGAAATTTTTACGGCTAGTGATTGTTTTTTTCCACCGTTGCCTCTCCGAACTGCGTCCAAACACTTTCAGTTCTTTAAAATGTTAATAAATGAAGTAAATAACAACAGCAAAAACAAAATCCACTTGGCTTTAAACTGCAAGGCGTAGCAGTTTCCGTGCTATAACACACACACACACACACACATAAACTAAAAGTCGAATCGAGTCAACCCGAGGCAATTTTGCTCCCGCGTCTCCGTCTGACCGCGGAAAACAACCCGCGAAATCTCTGGCTGTGCGGGGTCCTTAAATGGGGTCCTTTTGATGTGCGGAAAAAACCGACTTTGGTTAGAGCGAAGTCGAGATACATTATTGTCTTGGAGGGTTTTGTCAAACAGGTTTATAATTGATTCGCGAGGCAGATTTGTCCCTCGTCAAAAAGAGGTTTAATATATATAGCAAACTTAAAAATATATATACACACATATGCAGGGCGATTCAGTGGTCATGGGACAAACTTTGAGGTGAGGTACAACTTACTAAAACATAAATTGTTTAGTGTAGAAATGTATGGTCGGAAGTGAGCATTGATCCGTGAACACAAAGAAATGAGACATGAAAAGAAAATAATTGATTATTTACATCATTGCAAAGACCGTGGTGCCTCTCGGTAAACGTCACTTAAGACGGCTAAGAGATCCACACATGTCGGCGATCGTCCTCGAACACGTTATATAGCGTGAACGTGGATTTGATTGGGACTATATCAAGCCCAGTTGAGGGCTGCCAATCAGCGGTGGGGTTGACTTGTACTTATTGCATTTCATCCTTAGCTGTGGAGCCGGATAAGGCGGACTCCGGCTTGTACGGGTGGGGGACTGTCGTGGCTTCTGGTTATTCAGCTCCGTATGCCTTCGGGCGGGTCGGGAAAACTTAATTGATTACATCATTGCAAAGTGCTTCTTTGATTCAATCTTTACAATGATTGCTCAAAATTGCAACCATCAACAGTTATACATGCTCGGTAGCATCGAAGAGGTGATTGGCGAACTGTTCCAAAGATGCCAGGCATTTCGTGCACGCTTGCAGCTACAATGAATAGTCCAGCAACGAGGTCCTCAATTGAGTCAACTGGAGTCTCATAAAGGAAAACTAAGTTGCAAACACAGAGTAAAAATAAAATAGAGTGCTTCATCGGGGTTGCCATCCAAAGGACTTAAAACTCGTCATGTGATTGATATCAGTTGGGGCATTGTCGCTGGTTGTTACGAGAAATTTGTTTGAAAGTGCGTTCGTTCCTCGAAACGCGACTTCCGACCATACATTCATATACAACAAAATTTATGTTTTGGTAAGTTGCACCTCACCTCAAAGTTTGTGCCATGACTTGTGTGTGTGTGCAACTAATATATATAATATATAGCCAGAAAAAAATTATATTTACAATTGGCACATCACAAGAATACTCATTCCTTTTTAATAAATTCCTACATAACATTTTAAGTTTGAACGATTGTAATTTTTTAAAAACATGAAAGTTTTAATTATGATGAAATGAACATATATTTTTTTTTTTAATTCATCAATTTTACATAATTCCTTCTTTATGTAGTAAAAATTCTCTTAAACAGAATTGGAATCTAATCTACGTAAATCAAAATTTGAATATTTCCCTTAAAAGAACTTCATATTTTAAATTATCCTAATATAATTGAAATTTTTAAAAATAATTTTCTATATGTCATTTAATACAAATAATGCCACTGGTTTGCTGGTTAAAATGAATTAAAAGATATTTTGACAGGTTGGATAAATATTATAAAAGTTTGATTTTTAATACATAGACCAAACTCGAGTACAAATGATATCGTTAAAGTTAGCAGCTATAGCTTTAAAGAGGATGCAGGTTAAAATCCGCTAATGATGTGTTGCAGTCACCGTTTTCCAAAAAAGAAACTGGATGGTGAGTTTGACAGTTTTCTCTCATCAGCTGCCAGACAGTCTGTTTAAAGTTTTCCGAGTTTCCTCCTACGTAACATTCTTTTTAAACATTACAATCCGCTTCATTACCCATCGATCTCTTTCACACAGTTTTTCTTTACATCCACTAATTTGCTTTGCCTAGCTTGTCTTGCAGCTCTGTGTGAAAGCTGACATTAGATACTGTACCTATAGAAACACCTAAAAGTTGGGATATTTCGGTCATAGTTGCTCCAGCTAGTAGGGTTTCTACAATTTGTCATCTTTGAAAGTCTGCGAGGACTGGCATTTTACGCTTTTGACAAAAGTCCAAGACGTATACAACTTCATTAAAGCCTTTAACGCTGACGAAGCTTATACTTAAATGTCACTTTTATTCACTATTGTGTTTTTAATTTCATCATTAAAGAAATTTTGATATTTTATTCAGTTTCAATTATGTTCTCTTCTTAACTTTGTGTGAGTAATAAGATATATATTTCTATATATTTAATTAAAACTGGAAGTATTCAGAATAGTTTTATTATTAGTTACATTTCAATACGATTAATTCTTGTGACGATGGGTCACTGTAACGTACTTCTGTCGTTTGGACACACTTATTCCACAAATGGCTGCTTCCAGGTTTTTGTTTTTAGAATGCACATATACTTTTATTTATAATAATTACTGATGCAATTAATCAAGTCTCGATGCTAATTCATGTCAACTGGCCTGAGTTGTATTCTCTTAATTTTTCTCATGTGACTCAATTCACTCAATTGACAATTGAGTCAATTATTTTTTTTTTTTTGTTAGATTTCAGAACAAACTACACCTTGAAGTGTACTTACATCAACTAGAATTTCTCAATTCCTCTTTTAATCCTTTTTGAATTCTTCACATTCTCTCTTAATTCTTATTAAATTATTTAAAATTAATTATAACCCTCTCTATATAGAGTCTTTTAGAAATGTGACAACCACGCGTGGGTCCGAGTTAGAATAGCCCTATTGTAGCGAATGCAAATCGTAAAAGGCGATTAAAATGAATACCCAGGGCCCGGGGAGGTATAGCCGAGTGGGGTAATGTTCAGACTTCTCCCTTTGTCAGCCACATGTATTTGTGCCGGGGGCTTGATGTCCGAGTGCCTGGCGCTCTGGTGTTCGGTGACTCAGGTTTCAGGTTCAAGTCCCGGCGGTGCCAGGGATGCTTGTAGTGATTCGGAACCCACTTTAAACCGTAAATTTCAATCTCATTTTACTCTAGAACGTTTGGGGGTAGTGTTACTCGCGTTCGTAGCATATCTTCAAGCTACACGTGCCCTCTGATTAGTGCTAAATCAGTAAAAGCATACGTTGGTGCAGCCCAAGCGACATACCTTCTTCAAGACTAGTTTGTATTGGGCTGCTCTCAAGGAAATGGTCAATACGACCCAGTCCTCGACTTAATTAAAAAAAAAAAAGTATTTGTACAGCAAGCACACAAAAGAAGCTGCATTTTTTTTAACCATTTAACATGTCTCGTACACTGGTTCATGGACTTGGTCTAGATGTTGCTGTGGATCAAGTGGGATAAGAAACAACAACAGAAATGTGACATCTTTAGATAACTATTCATAATTATTTTTAATTTATTTATTTATTTTTGAAAAAAAAACAAAAAAACATTTTAACATGATTGATAATCAATAAAATGTCTACCCCGCTTTTAAAAATTCGTTCTTCGACTGTTGTATAATCAGAAAGGTATCTTCGATTAATTGAGACAATTTTGATTTTGTCCTGGGATTTGATAATGCCGTCTTTTCATTAATAATCTTATTTGGTTGGGGGTGTTATAGTAAAAGAACTGAAGATTTTTAATGTTTTAATTTTGAAATAGATAATTCTTACGAATCAGATAGCAATTACTAATGATTTTAAAGTCATAATAATTATGTTAGTTAATAATCTTCCTCATATTTTGTTGTTAATTTTTCATAAACTTCAAGTGATTTAATTTTTTTCCATATATTTATATATCGTTGCCCTATGGTTTGAAAATTCATTACTGGTTTGGTTTGTCGCTCTACGGTCATTTTGTGAACATTTTGGACTAATTATATCGGGACCTACAGTTTAATGTGGATTCTGAACCACGAACAAACATCCATGCCACCGCCAGGATTCGAACCCGAAGCCTGTGGGGTACCAATGGCCAGATCATTACTGGAACATACGATCCATCAATGTAAAAAAATTATACGTTAGATATCATTAAATTTCAATAATAAATATTAATAAACAATTAATTATAATATTGGAAGATTAATGTTTTGAATATTTTAATGGGTTAATTAATTATTAATAAAAAATAGAACAAATAAAAGCATTAAAATCACTGTAATATTTAATAATGAAAAGGATTAGGGGCTCGGAGAATAAAATTTGATAAATACTTCAGAAGTATCAATTGTTTATTCTTCTAATATCCTATTGTTCTTAAACAAATTTTTTTAAAACATTTCTGAGCCTAAAACATACTTGATTTGTTATTCTAAAATAGAATAATAACATCAATCACTGTATTTTTTTATGATAGTATCAGCATTCATTTTTCTAAAATGGACGACGAAAACAGGAAATGAAATACTGCATCTAAATTGCACACTAATAGTTTTTTAACTAATAGCTTTATCAGCTTGATATTTACCGAGAATTATGTATTTGATTAGCTGACAAAAAAAAAAAAAAGATATGCTTAGTTCAGACATGTTAAAGCTTTAAAAAAATCTTATTTTTAAATTTTTAACGGAAAATATCGTTTAATGATCGAAAGATATATAAATATATTGTTTTGATGGTGATTTTGGATGATAACAAAACATGGATATACTTAATAATAAAACAAACACAAACATCTGTAAAAAAAAAACCCTCAATAGACGTAAATAACAAAGTCAAAAAGGTCGGTCAAAGACCTGATATCAGCTATTTTGTTATGCATAATTTTTAGAATAAAAAAATGCGAAAATATGTAAACATTTATTTGAAAAATATCATAAGCAAACACATGCAAGGAATTTTATTTAGACTGCTGCATGGTATTTCTGTTAAGTCAATGAAATTTCATTTGAAGCGAAGTGGATTTTGATCATAAATATTTCAGAAATATTTAACTTATTTAACACAGTTGCGTAAATAAAATTAAATGTTTATTAGTTTGAAAAAATTAAGCAAATAAATTAATTAATTAAATAGAGATAATCGATATTCATATTGATATACATTATTAGGAAATTCGATATACTTAATTAGTTCGTCCTTCCCCCTGTTTATCTGTGATCTTTGTTTAATAAGGTATTGCAGTAAACAATGCTAATACTAAAACTCTGATGAATAATGTTGGTTAATAATGTGCTAATTTTGGAAACTATTTTTGCACACAAAAAACATGTGCTTTAGAATGCTCTTAACTTTAGAAAAATGTTAAGATTTTTTTTCCATTTTCAAAAATTTCAATCACCGGTGATTGATTATCGAGCAGATCCTTAACAGATTATTCATATTTACACATTTCTTAGTGTTTCGTATCCCACTTGGTCGACACCAACACATAGACCAAGTTACACTACCAATCCCTGCCCTCCGGGAGGGGGCGCAGCTTCTGTTTTGTCCCTCGCCTTATGTTGAAGTCTGACTTGGCTCCAAGCCGTTGAAGAAGCAGGGCAGTGCTTTCCGAGAGGAACTTTAGGGGGAACTACCTCGCAATTGCGTATCGTACGGGAGAAAACCCGACAAACTTCCACCAGGTAGCCCAATTAACGAGACAAGATGCTGAACATGCCAAACATCATCGAACATTTCCTCGTTGTTTTGAAATAGTGTCTACAGCAATGTCCCCAGTGGATTAAACTTCAGCCCTAATGTTCACCAGCGGCGCACGTGGCCATTGAGCCACGAATCGAGCATTTACGTAATAAGACAAATAGTTGAAACTTAGGTCACTATAACATATTCTTAAGATGATAATCGTAAGAGCTTCTCCCGATTTTACTGACTGAATAAGTTTATAATTGCATGAATAGAAATGACAGGGGTAGGTGCCGGATTAAAGGGTCAGTTAATTTCTGAACGAAAAAAAAAATCAGGCTTTTAAGATTAATAATGGTTTTTTTAGTAGATTTATCCTCACTTCTTGATTTAAGTATTTTTGAAATTTATTGTGAATTTTTTTATTTTTTCAAGTTTGATGAGATTATTTTTAGTAATATAATTATTTAGAAAACTGCAATCTTCCAGATCAAGGAGAATATAAATGACGATAACTGTCTGTGCAACCCAGAATAATTAATTATTGTAAATATAGCTGCAAATAATAGTTTGTAATTAAAAATGTTTAGAAAAGGAACACCCTGTCTCTTCATTTGTTTAAAAAAAGTAATAAAACCCTGTATTTATACGCAAAATAATTTCAATGTCGTATTACATTTTTCAGTGGTTTTAAAATTGTCGGATTCGAAACCCATGGTGGGGGAAAGAGATACATTTTATACAAATTAAAATTAAATCATCAAAAAAAAAATTATCAACCATACAAAAAAAAAAAAAAAAAAAAAAAAAAACGTATGGTAGAAATTTTGGAAGAACACACCAGTTACGGTAAGGAATTTTTTAATAATAATTATTATTGATAAAGTATGGAATTCTAATCGATAATTATTAGTTATTACTAAAGAAATCTGGCCCCGACTCGTGGCTCAGTGGCCACGTGCGCCGCTGGTGAGCATTAGGATTGAGGTTCAATCCGCTGGTGGCTTTGTTGTAGATACTATTTCAAAAAATGAGATTTGATGGCGTTTATGATGTTCAACATCTTTCCTCATCAGTCAGACTACCTGGTGGGAGTTTTGCAGGTTTTTTTCCATACAATATGAAAATGCGAGATATTTCCACCTAAAAGTTCTCCCGGAATACACTTCAGCGACCTCGGAACCAAGTCAGACTTCTACCTACGGGTGCTCCATCACAACAGAACCTGCCTCAGTCCTTCCGTGAAACCATACGGGACTTGGTCTAGATCTTGCTGTCGACCAGATGGAATAAGAAACAGCAAGCAACAATAAAATATAGATTTTGATTCCTCATATTATTACAACTTTATGTAAGAATTTGTTTGGTCTGTATAGTGGGAAAATGAGTCTTTGCATTGTCTAAATTGTTTGCATTTTTCTCTTTATTTTGTCATTGAGACATTTAAATTTATTGTCTAAAAGTAACGATGACGCTTATAAAAAGGAAAAATGAAAGCAATTTTTCAAATTAAAAAAAGTAAACTTTTGTTTTTGAGCTTCTTGCAACATATATATATATATATATATATATTCAAAACTTTCGCATAAAATTTGTACACCCAATACAATGCGAAACTTCTAGAAAGCACAGCCTATCGACCTTTCGAAATCCTTCGCTTTCCATCAGCTAGCTCCTTATCAAAAGATCGGCTATCGGGAAAATTGTGAGAAACGCGGCGGTCAACTTCCATCGGAGGGGAAAACCTTCAACAATATTTTATCTGGGTCATCACATCCACGTGGAGAAAGGGGTTAACCCATATCAAAGGCATCGTCTTGTGAACACAAGCCTCCTTCTTGCGGATCTGAAGAGCTTTCCGAAAACCGTGTACTAGTAGCAGCAGCAGTAGTAGCAAACGATGAGTGACGGGAGGAATTTGCCAGCCGATAAGAAGAGCATCCCATCAGACAGCTTGGGTCTCTTCTTTGAGATAATACTGCGCAAAACGTAGAAAAAAAAATGTTGATAAGCTTGAGGAATAGAAACATCTCGAAAGTGAAGATGAAGAACGAAGTAGATTTTATTCACAGAATAAATAAGAATTCGTTTAACTTCAGAAAATGAAATTGAAAAATCATTGATTTCCTTTTTTTTTTTTTTTTCTTTTCTAATGCAGCTTTCAATTATTAAGACATTTATCTTCATGCCATAAGCAATGGCTGCACCGATGTTATTCACTTAGTCCTACCCAGGCGGCGCGTGTATCTACGGACGCGGATTAACAATACCCCCGCAACGCGGTACGATCATATTAGACCGGGACCTACGGTTTAAAGCGGATTCCGAACCACTACAAACAGCATCGCCGGGAATCGAACCCGAAACCTGCGGTATCAAGCGCCAGAGCTCTAGCCACTCGGCCATCAGGGCCTAGTCATGGAACACTAAATAAGATAATTTGATCATTGGTATAATAAAGAGATGCCCAAGCAGTCTGATCTCGCAATGCAGTCTGATCCTAGGTCCATTGCTGCCTGATGGCCAATTGGAAAGCACTTTGGCTTTTTGTGCTTCAGATTCGAATCCTGGCGGTGACATGGATGTTTTTTAGTGTTTCGAAATACACGTTAAACTGTAGGTCTCGGTTGCACGAAAAAAAAAAAAAAAAAAAAACTCAAAGAAAACTCAAAACTCAAATGTGCACAAAGTGATTGCAAAGCGACAAACAAAACAAAACCTAGGTCCATTTTACTTTAAAATATGGGACAGATAATATTTTTTTTAAAAAGATTTTCAGAATTTGATGAAAATTCAAAGTTTGGAATGTGGTTCATAATTAAAAAAGTGAATAACTAAATATAGAACAAATATTTTATTCAATGTTATCTAATTTACATCAGACAGGAAGATCAGGTATTTGTTCTAAGTGTTCTTCTAAGTTCCAAATGACGTGAACTTTTCGAGGAGTCCCCGGAAAAAGTCTGACACGTGGAGTATTCGTTACAAATGATCCATTCATCATCTAATTTTATCAATTGAGATTCTTGTCGAAGTATCACATATACAGAACCACTTTTAAATCATGATTATCTCTCACCTTTTGATGCGAATCCCCTTAAATGAAATCTGAATCAAAGGTTCTGTTCCCGATATCAATGACCATGAACCGATTGCAAGGAAGATGTTTCGTGCCACCTTTGCATTGTATTACATTGTATCACGTGTTTGTAGCATTGTTAAATATCTTGTAATTTCAATATTTAGTTATATTACATATCTCAATACCATGGCTATATAAAATAATAATATAATAATAAATGAAGAATTTGAAGCCCTATATAACATGCGGTAATTAAGTGTTTTATATTTAGTATTTGGTTCGATTTTTGTAGTAAAATCGGAGTGATCAATCAGATGTTTTTTTTATCATCTTTAAAAAAATTTTATTATTATCATTGTTGTGATGCTCGGTGCCGCAGGCTTCTGGTTCGAGTCCCGGCGATGCCTTGGATGCTTATAGTGGTTCGGAATCCACTTTAAACAGTAGGTCCCGATCTAATATGACTGCAGATCGTAGAGGTGACAAAACTACCCCGTCAAACGTCTCATATCTCGGAATTTGCCAGTAGGCAGATGGCCTTGGCCCATCAATGGCTGTAGTGCTTGGGAGTCGGTTATTATTATCATTATTATATATATTCATATCTAAAAATGTTTTTCACAAATCCAAATAGGTGATCCTTCTGATCCAAATAGGCTTGCGCATTTTTATGTATTATTTATCATCATTCAAATCTATTTTATGGATCTCAGCTTTTAAAAAGAATATGTTTTGAACAACAAACATCGCAGGAATAATATAAAAAAAAAAAATGCATAAATAAAGAACACTGTAACCAAATAGCATGTCATTGACAATGAAATTGTAACTCTTCCTGTCTACAGGAAAATAGAAAACATCGAATGAAATACTTCCTAGCATTTAAATGCTCACTTTTTTTTATTAAACTAAAGCTGGATCAGGCTGCCTGTTTCAATCCTTCTGAAAATTTACCAATTGTATAGTTTTAAGTAAAATATACAGATATAGAAGCGGGTCGTTGTCTGGGTAGTCGTAATCTGAAGAAAGCACTCTCTTGCTTGAAATGTCTAAAAAAACAAAGTTGCAAAACATTTTAAAGCTCGATTCACAGCCCAATAGCGACGTGCACAACCAATGTACAGGAAAGAGCTGGTAGTGTTCTTTGCAGTCACTGCTTTCAGAAACGATGTGATAAGATGGTAATGACAATGTGACATCGTGTATAAATTGTGTCGCATTATTTATTAGGCTGCTTGGGATTTTTTTTTAATTTTCCCTCGTACGTATGTGGGGTAGTTACCCCTAAAAGTCTTCCCGAAAGGCAATGTCCTTTCCTCTTCGCTCGTCGGCGGCTGTTTGTGATACACCTACGTAGAACACGTGGCCTCATCATTGCTAACATTTTAAAGTTATTATATCACGTACTATTATATCGCTATTATATTATTATCTCGTTATATCGCTTGTTATTATATCGCGCTTCCTCTTTGTTTCTTGGCAGGTGAAATATAAAGAAGGGCTATTGTGTAATAAAATTTAACTACATATGTATTCAGGAAGTTTTTCAGACTTGTACTAAATAGAAAAATTCGCCATAAATTAAATTAATTACCAAAATTCTAAAAGAAATTACTTCTCGGAACCTTTTATGACTATTCGAAAATGGTTTCTTTTTTGAGATCTCAGTAAAGTACTACCCAAGAATATTTATTTCAAAGTTGATGAAGACAGACTTTTAATTTCTGTAAGAAAAAGTCAAAAAAATGTTTGGTCCAGTTAGAGAGAATGATAAATGGAGAATTTGGTTTAATCTATAGAAAATATAAGCAACCTAGTATTATCAAAGTCATTTTTCGCATCAGATGGCTTGAATATATTTTTGGATGGGATAATATGAGCCCTGTTAAAAATGTGACTTTTGCAAATTTAGAGGGTACCAGGAAAGATAGTAGACCTCGCACAAGATGGATAGACTGAGTAGAGGCAGATCTCAAAACATTAAAAATCAATCGTTGGCGGACTGTGGCGTCGACTGTGGATTGGATCTGTTGGAGGAAGCTTGTTGAGACGGCCTTGACCTGTTAGTGCAAGTAAAGAAGAAGTATAATATTCATTAATGTGCTTCCTAAGAATATTCATTAATGTACTTCCTAAGAATATTCATTAATGTACTTCCTAAGAATATTCATTAATGTACTTCCTAAGAATATTCATTAATGTACTTCCTAAGAATATTCATTAATGTACTTCCTAAGAATATTCATTAATGTACTTCCTAAGAATATTCATTAATGTAAAATGTTCTAGTTCCAAAATTCTAAGCCTTTTCATTCCACGAACCCTTTTGTCAGTAAGGTAAAACCACAGACCATCTTTTAGAAAAATGTTTCAAAAAGCATCAAATAAATTTCATAATATTGTTATCGTGCGAGTTGTTTTTATTTTTTATTTGAATCATTATAATTTGATCGAAATTTTAATACATAAATTTTTATAATAATTTGTACTTAATATTATGTAATTGCTTTCAAAAAAATTGTTTTTTAAAAGCGAAATCTATTTTAAATTATAAAAATATATGTACTAGCCAATGTTACGAAATACTGATTTCTTCAAAAAGTTAAATCAAAAGTTAGTTAGAAGTTATAATCAAAATTAAGCGCACACTAATAACTGAAATTCATAAATTTGAATTTTAGCACAGTTTTTTAAAGTCTTCCATTTCTAAGAAAGATAAATAACCCTGTACTTGTTGCAATGACGCAAAGGTTAACATTTAAATCTTGTACTTCTCGGCACCGGCATTTATTTAACTAAGCATATCGATGAAAAAATGTACAAATTCTCTAAGATTTCAAGACTGGCGCAAAGAAAATATGAATGTCAGCAATGCCGCAGATACATTATAGATCTTCTCAATGTCATCTGATACTCTATCGTTTCAAGAACTTGAAAATCACCTTCACATACTACGAGTCACCTTCTCAGATGTCAAGTCACCTTTTACGATGATTAGTATTATATCTACTGGACTCCAAGATTCCAAAAATAAAAAATTACTAACCTTTCATCGTTTGCTAATCTGATTTTCAAAACGTGATGGACTAGAGTCCTGCAGAGATGAGATATCAGAACTACCAAAAGAGGACCTCATCTACCATAAGCGGAAAAGTGTTAATCTTTTAAGTTCCGAATGACGTCAACTCTTCGAGGAGTCCCCGGAAAAAGGTCTGGCACGTGGAGTATTGATTACAAATGATTCATTCATCATGTAATTTTATCAATAGAGATTCTTGTCGGAAAATCAAATAGACAGAACCACTTTTAAATGATGATTATCTCTCTCCTTTTGGTATGAATCCTCTTAAAACGAAATCTGAATCAAAGGTTCTGTTCCCGATATCAATGACCATGAACCGACTCCAAGGGAGAGGTTTCGTGTCACCTTTGCATTGCATGCTCATATCACGCGCATATGGCATGGTTAAATACCTTATAATATCAATATTTCCATGTAAATGAAAAAGTATAAATTATATATGTATGATTATAGTCATAGGTGGGGAAGGTCTATTACTAAGGAAAAAAATAAGATTTACTGTATTACAAAACTAACATATTTGTTCTTAAAATGTGTTATTTTCTTACGTTTGCCTTAAGCTAGTACCTGTTAATTTGGTACTGTTATAAGGTTTTTTTGCCAGAAAATTTAAAATACAAGAATGTCTTTAAAGTAAGTGCAAAACTACACATCTTCAAAGTTGTAAAAAAATATTTTGTTATACAAAAGTTGTTCAATAAAAGTCATTGAATTTATTTCACACATTCTTTTAATTTCATTAGTACCATCTATTAATAACAATCCATAGTAAATAAAATTAAAATTAAGGAAAACAATAGGGAGTCGGTATAAGAAAATCTGACTCAAGAGGTCTAATGCACATGCGTGAAAATGTTGAGAGTTTTCATATAATTAAAACCTATTAGCTAATGTAAAAAAAAAATTTCTTCTTCAAAAAACATTTAAACCCAATTATAAAATAAATTTAGATATTAAAAATATGCAAACATAAAACCAAAAAATATTATATAATACACAAACATAAATAGTAAATACGTATTATAAACTAAGAATCTAAATAAAAATACATATAGAACTTTAAAAACTATTTCGTATTTGTCAAATAATTCTCCTAATTCGCTCCAAATATTAGTTTTTTTTGATTAAAGGAATCGATACAAAAATTTCAAGAATTCAAGTTGGACTACTTAAAAAATACTGAATTTAGATAAAAAAAAAATTAGTTATCAAAAGAAAAAATTAGTTATTAAAAAATTAGTTCATTGTTATAGTTATTAAGTTATGGCCTTATGCAATGTTATTCATTTAGCAATTAAATTATTTATTTATTTATTTTTGTAGCATTAAAATCGTGAAAGCGGATGTTTTTTTTAACTAATAGTTTAAATACACACTATTATTATTAAAGTAAAATTTTTAATCATTCAAAAACAGACTAACTGGATTTGTTCTCCATTTTTGTTTAAGCACCAGGTGAAAAAATAGTTGTGCAAACAGATTTTTAATCTATTAGTTTGAAAAATGCAATTTTATTATAAGTAACCACAATTTTTACTAATTATGGCTGTGCATTTAGCATTTAATTAATTAATTTATTTATTTAACATTAAAATAGTGATAGCATATAGTGTTTGAGCAAATATACACTCTTATTATTAGAGTAAAGTTTTTAATCATTCAAATACAGACTAACCGGATTTGTTCACTATTTTTGTTTACTTTTGTTTTTTGGAAAGCAGAAGAATTTTAATATAATAGAGAGTTTTTGCATACCGTACATTAGTTACCGTAGGACGTCCGTTAGCTTTTTCTCCCTAGTGCGCATGGTCAGTTTCCTATGAGCATGCGCGCTAGGGAGAAAAAGCTGACGGACGTCCAAAATACGGTATGCAAAAACTCTCTATTATCTTCAAATTTTTTTCACTAAGCGAAATTTCATTTTTAAATTGTTTTGTTAAATTGCCAAAATGTATTGCTTTACCGCCAAATTGAATCTTTTGAAATTTTATTACGAAAAACGTTTTCGCCAAATATTATCGCTTTAACGCCAAATTTTAACACTATTATGACAAAATATTTATGCCTAAACTTCCTTTACGCTAAATTATATCATTTTATCCTAGCCGCATGCTCATAGGAAATACGACATGCGTATCTGTAAAATTTTAATGATTTGTTTTTGCGTCAAATATTATCACTTTAACGCCAAAATATATCACTTTCCGCCAAAATTTTTGATTTTTAAAAAACGTTTTCGCTATTATCGACAAATTTTTAACTTAACGTCAAATTTATTAAACTTCCTTTACGCTAAATTATATCATTTTATCGCCGTATTTTACGACTGTTAAGGTAAAATTTTAATGATTTGTACGTCAGTTTATCACTTTAACGCCAAAAGCATTTCGGAAAAGTTTCCTAAAATGAGCAAATTCTTTCATTTAACGTCAGAAAATGTGGAATTTTGTTTGACGTCCTACGGTTAGTTATCGTAGGACGTACGGTATGCAAAACTCAGTTTCCAATTTATCATTTGAATAACGAGTGTAATCGCAGTTACAATACAAAATTACACCAAAATTATTCGCTAATACGCCAATTTTTTCCATTATTTATGATGCCGAATTCGAATGATAAGTAATATTAAAAAAAAAAGAAAGAAATCAGAATATAACTTACATTTTTGATCTGATATATCCTTGTTGCAGACGAAAAATGATTATTTTATTGCCTCACTAAAACCTCTCCATAGAAAATAAATAAAAACAAGAACAATAACATCACAAAACCACAAAATAAATTAATACATTCCGGCTGTCTTTTTCTTCCATGAACTGACGTTCTAAATTTAAAAAGTTTAAAGCATTTTTCGCGCGAATTCAATTAACGGTTGCCACAAAACCTTAGTTTTGTCAACTGTATTACATACTAACATCACAAAACGGCAGAAAAATTTAATATGTTCTAACGGCGTTTTTGCTGTGAACTCATATTCTAAAAATAAACAGTTAAATTTTGTAAAGCGAATTCAAATAACTGTTGTCACAAAACCTTAACCATGTCAGCAGCATAAAAGGAATTTAATTATTTGATAATCAAATATAACTTTAAAATAACGTAAAAAATCATTTTTGTAGTTTCTTTCGCATTTTCAGAAGAGACATGATAAAATTGTTTATATTCTGTATCAGTTGCAGACAGACAATATAAGGAAAAT
>BPLQ01014240.1:0-56322 GCA_021605075.1 Caerostris darwini
ATAAACAATTGTTCACGTAAACAATTGTATAATAATGGAAACAATTACGGTGTTTAATTAATAAACGGTGTTTAACTAATAAAAATGATTAATTAATGATTTTTCTTCTACAGACAGATAAAAAATAATACACAGTAGCATCCAAAAGTTGTTATAATCCAAAATACGCGCCCCCTGGGTAATGCAAAGTGAGTACGTCTCTGCAGCACTTGCCTTAAGGCATCAAAGACCAAGCTGTCTGTGTTTGCCAGCTGCATTAGAAAGAAAAAAATATCTTAAAAGAATTTGCACAACTATTTTCTAAAAGAGGGCGTACATTCCATGTACAGTGATATGCAAAACAAAAGGAAGATAAATTATTTGTTATTCTGCATGGATTTTCCTGGTCAGATAAATCACGGTTTGTCATTCATCACGCCGATGGCCGTGTCAGGATACGCCGTCTTCCAGGCGAACAGTTGCTCCCTCAATGTACAGTAGGTCATACACAGGCCGGTGGTGGCGGTATTATGCTTTGGGGAGCGTTCTCTTGGGCATCTCTGGGACCCGTGGTTGTGGTAGAGCAGACCATGAATGCTACAGGGTATCTGAACATCATTGCGGACCAGTTGCACCCTTACACGGCCTCTGTTTTTCCAGCTGGAAATAGAATGTTCCAACAGGACAACGCCCCTTGTCACAAGGCTAAAATTGTGTTAAAGTGGTTCCAGGAACATGATGCTGAATTCCAGTTAATGTCCTGGCCGCCTAACTCACCTGATATCAATCCCGATAGAACACATTTGGGATGTCCTGGGACTGCAACTCAGAGTTCAAAGACCGCCAATTCGCAATATCTCGGATTTGCGTGACCGTTACTTAAACATCTGGTACAATCTGTCTCGGGGACTTGCGGCATCCATGCCAAGGCGGGTTGAAGCTGTGTTGCGCGCCAAAAAGGTGGGCCAACTCGTTATTGACAGGTGGTCATAATGTTTTGGCTCTTGGTGTATACAAATTTATAAAAATAAGTATCAGTTTTATATCAGATGGTCAACACCGCAGACAACTTCTTACAGACGGCAGAGTCTCAGAAAACTTCGAATGAAATTTTTTTTTAACATTGAAAATCACATGGATGCTAGCGCTCCCAGTAATTTGTCATGGAAGTTACTGTTTCTAATTTCTCGGAAACTTTCGTTGGAGTTATTGCTATTTGGTGACTTTTTATGTGAAAAAAAAAAAAAAAAAAAAAAAAAAAGAAGAAAGAAAGAAAAGCAACCAGAAAGGTCAGTTTTTATATAATGAAAAAGGTTTTTGTATAAAAAAAACTGACAAATAAAGATATTTATTACATATATCTGGGCACATATATTTAAAACACCACAGGCAGCACTTTTTGAGAACCACTGTTCTAAAGGGACACGATCTTTATTAATGACGTATGTAAAAAAAAAAAAAAGGGAAGTGTTCCATAATAATATATTTAAAAAATAGTATTATATAACAATAATATATTCCAAAATAAGAAACATCTTTTTGAAATTTAGGATGAAAAAACATGATTTTATAATTCTTCAGAAATGAAAATAAATTTTAAACACTCATCTATTTAATGAATGATACTTATTCCAATTATTTTAAAAATATTCTTCTGCACATTTAACTTACAAAATCTCGTTCTGCATCAATGAAAGGTCCCGGCCTCAAAATAACAAGCATGTCGTAGTTTCCTTCAAAATTGTACACGTCAGGTTCCGGTTCATGGTGATTCCATTCAATGTATCTATTAGAGAGAAGTAATCGATGTTTAATGCTAATAATCGATATCGATATTTCACCTCAACTTTGCTTGTTGGCAATTATAACAATTAGAATTTAAAGAAATTCTGTTTATATAACTTTATCTAAATCTTAAATATCCATAAAAGAAATTAAAATAATCTAGTACGAAAAAACAAAAATGAATTTAATATATATTATAACTAAATTGCATATGTAAATTAGTAAAAAATATTTTCAAACTCTTTATATATAAAATATTTTTTAATTTATTACGACCAGGCATTGCCAGGCTCAGTACATAGCATGCTTTAGAAACTTTATTATTATGAATATTTTATTGTTAAATGTCATATCACTGAAGTTAACAAAATTAAAATTCAAATTTTTTTTTTTTGAATTAGTAGGAATTTTTGAATTAGAAGGATTGCCTTATTTAACTTATTTAGTTTCCTTATTTAACTTATTTAGTTTCCTTATTTAGCTTATATTATTTAAGACGAGTTATCTAAAATTTCAAACCTTTATTTCAGCACAGATATTTTTTTTTCACAATAAAATTTACCAAAACTTAAAATGTTTTATTTTTTGTAACCGGGCAACGCCAGGTCATATCTGCTAGAACAGAGGTGGAAAACCCAAATGATCTCGCGGGCCACTTTGGAAATGCATCGTAACTCGTCGGGCCGCATATACAATTATGTATCGCCCTATTAGATTTGGACCAACTACAGACATTTTTTGGAGTGAAAAACTGAAACATAATGATTTGTTATTTTTTATGTTTTACTATCGTTCTTACATGTAAACATAGATAATGTAATAATAATGACACTAAATGCATATTGTAAAGAAAATATCACACTAAAAATGAAATATAAAAAATATCTAAACCAAATAAAAAAATAGAAATCATTAAAAAATATTTATTCTACTAGTGCGATATTTGTTTCTGCACTCTTTCCTGCTTTTGCAAATAGATATTAATTTGGATATTTGCACATCGTAATGGGTGTTGCGTCCATTATGTTTTGAGCGTGTTTGGTTAATTTTATTTTCGAAAAGAACGATTCGCAGTTGTAAGTTGAACCAAAAGCGCTAACTAACAGCATCAACTAAGAGTCTAGTTTTTGCTCTGCTATTAACAATCAACTATGCGTATCAAGGGATGGACACTGCTTCACTGCAGAGGTCACTTAAATTGAAACATAAAACCTGTTATATTAGATGTTCTAAGATGCACGCGCATCATGAGTCCGGGAATATAATTTAATTATTCTGCGAACTCATAACTGTAAACTCATAAATGAAACCGGCAATATCTGTAATATATTCGCAAGAATATTATTTTTAAAATCATAGTTAATTTTTTCTCATAATTTCGATAGTTAATTTTTGAATATACAGATCCACAAATGTATTTTTTAATACATTGATTTTCACTACTTTGGCCATTATAAAATAAATATTTTTTGTAAAAGTGTGATACATCTCACTAGCCGGAAAAACGTTCAAAGCATGCGACCCGCGGGTTGGCCACCCCTGAGCTAGAATATAAAACCAAAAGACAAATAAAAAACAAATAATATGTAATAGCTATCAGTGAATATACATTTTAATATTTCGTTATTTATTTTACGGAAATGATCTTGGGAATTCTGCACTTTAGGGTTCCGCTTGTTTATTTGGCGATTGTTTTACCTTGGTTTCGCCAAATTTCCTCCTAAACAAACAAAGTGGCCGTAATCGTATTTTTTCTCTGCTCTTTGGCGGTGAAAAATAAGACTTGGTGAAATTGGGACCCTTAAGTGCAGAATCCCCTTAATCGTAACAGGAAAATGTTATATGTTGAACACTCTCGTACTATATTAAGAAAAATAAGTCATTGAAAAGTTTTTTTAAGTTATTGTTAAAATAACTCACGTTTGAATAGCATTGAGACCTGCCATTTTCAGCTTGGAGATTCTGTCATGCCAATATTCAGGAGGAGGTGCCGAAAGTAGTGAACGGACCCTGACACATATCGAAACGGCTTTCCATCTTTCAGGAAGCAGTTGTTCTTATAATCCACAGTAAACGAACGATCACTGAAAACCTGTAATAAAAGAACGTAATAAGAAGATAATTTATTTTTTAACATCTTAAGTAATGATTTCAGGAAAAATATTAACAGTAGAACTAAAATATTTTCAACAAAATGATTCTATCAATGAATGAAAAAAAAATAGGAAAAATTTCTCATTATTATTTTTTGTGTTTAATTCAATTTAATCCTTAAAAAAAATTATTGTTCATGAACACGTATAATTAGCGACTTTTTCTCAAAAATATATTATGAAAAAGACGTTTTATTTTTTTTTATCCATAAATTCTTGTTTCATAGTATTTTTTTTTTTTTTCATTACCACTCTTTAGAACATCACAAATCTAGCTATCCAATAGCAGAGCTTAATTTTAAACTTTCCTTTTTTCCTATTTTAACATTTAAAACTAGAATTCTGTAACATTAATTATTTTTATGGATCAATTACTGAATTACTGAAAAAAATATTCAATAATTAGGAAAAATCTAGGATCTTCTACCCCTTATGTCAAATCAATCACCTGGAGGCCAAGTAAAAAAACATAATGAGTAACGTAGTTAGTTTTTGAGGTAAAACGGTATTAAGCCAAAAACAATTCCTATCATGCCAAATCGCCATGGAAACAAACAAAATGGCCGCCGAAGTTAAGAATCGTTGCAAAACGCTATTTTGCCGAAATCCATCGCGAAAAAACGCTATTACGCCAACAGAAGTTGCCAAACAGTTAATACAACAAATTTTAATATAATATTTTATAATATTAATCATATAATATTTTAAATCCATGGACACGATAACAACAACAACAAATTTTATTCCTTAAATTGCTTTGAAGCCAAATTTTATCACTATTATGCTAAAGATTTATTCCCGAAAATCTTTTACGCCAAAATTTATCGTTTTATTACGAAACGAAATGTTAATCCTAAAATGTTTTGCGCCAATGTTATGGCTTGAATGCCAAATTTTAGGAATATTATACCAAAAAATGTATGCCTAAATTTGCTTTACGCCAAATTTTACCGCTGTATCGCCCAATTTTTACCGATATTATGGCAAAATTTTAATGATTTGCTTTTACTCCAAATATTATCTCTTTAACGCCAAAATATATCCCTATTTTGCAAAAATTTTGTTCCTAAATTACTTTTAAACAAAATTTTATCGCCTTAACGACAAATTATTATATGGAATTTTGTTTGCTAACTCACAAATATATATCATTTTAACAACGAGCGCTATTAAGATAAAAACATGCCAAAATTATTCCATAATACGCTACATTTATTTTTTCATTATGCCAAATAATATTTCAAGTTGTTTACGGTGCCGAGTTCGAATGATAAAACAATATTAAAAAAAAAGAGAGAGAGAGAACCTACATTTTATTTTGATGTATCCTTTGTTCGAGATGAAAATGATCGTTTTATTCCCTTTACTAAAACCTATCTTTGCATAGCCATATCAAATAAATGAAAAAGCAAGAACAACATCACAAACTCACAGAAAAATTTTAGATGTTCGAGCGCCTTTTCCGACCATGAACTAATGTTCTAAAAATTAAAAAGTAACAATTTTTCGGCGCGATTTGAAGTAACTGTTGCCACAAAACCTTAACTAAGTCAACAGCATTAAAAAATTAATTATTTTATAATAAAGTTATTAGTAAGTTATTAAAGTATTAAAAAGTTAGTAAGTATTTAAAATTATTAAGTAATTAGCTAATGATAAATTAAGTTATTAATAAAAAAAATTATATAATTTCACGGAATATTTATTTTAAAATATATATATTTCTGTTCTTAATTACTATAAATTAAAATTCTGCAAACATCGTTCAAAGTAACAATAAAATAGTCATTATATTGTTCGTAGAAAGAAGAAATAACGAATTCCTCTAATTAAAATATTGCAACCCTAAAGAAATTGACGGAACATAAGAGAAATATTTCGGTTGCAAGATTAGAGACTTACTTGGGGGTACAATATTCTAAATTTCAACTAAAACTTTTTAACTTTATTGATACGAGCAGCAAGAAATTTGTTACGTTATATTCCAAGATTTAAATAAATTGTTTGCTATTTGTTTTGAAAACTCTTATTTCTATACTTAGTCAATAAATATTTCATTAAATATAACTTTATTTGTCAAAAAATTCAGTTTAATAAAAATTTGGAAACAATAATTTTTTTTAAAAAACAAGAAAAAGTTAAATTTTATAAAAAGAAATTATTTGTTATACATAAATTTCACTACAAAAATTTTGCTATTTATAATTTTTTTTATAGGAAACACAAGCATGTATATATGAAATCATAAGATCCAAATATTTATCATTATTGATTCATATTTTAGAAATAATATTTAATGTTTTTTATGTAATTTAAGCATTGCAAATACTTAGGAGGAATACAAGTAAAAAATAATAATATTTAAGTGGGATTTAAATTAAGCATGATTAATCGTACATCAAAAATAAAAAAGTATTTATACAAACCATTTTCATGAAACATAAAAAGAAATATATAAATATTTTAAAATCCATGTTTGTTGGATATTTTAAAGCTATCCAACTTCTACAAGGCCTTGATTTTGAATAACTCTTTTCTGCAATGTTTTATTTAGATACAAAAAATGTATAAATGTTATTTAATATCTAATACATAATAATATCTATTACATAACAAGATTATATCACTTACCTTTGTTAAATGCCGATAAAAAATCTTAAGCACATGATATTTTTGAGTCAATGTACAGATATCATTAACGTTTAGATATCATAATCATAAAATAAAAAAAATTATCAAATATATTTAATTAATTGTTCCCTCTAGCCCATATAATGCTATGAGAAACAGATCTTAAATGAAAAAGTTAAGCCAAGAAAAGTATTTGTTATTATGAAATAAAACAAATAATAAAAAAAATAAAAAAATTTTAAGTCAATTCCTACTTTTTTCACACTATATTGCAGAAAGTCCTTTATAAATAATTTTCATTCATTTTTTTTAAAGTTTATCTGGCGCCATCTATTGGTAGATACAGGCAACTTAAATGTAAAAAAAAAACCCTAAAATTAATTAATTAAATTTAATTACTGAATTAATATTTGAAAAAACTGTGTTAACATCCACTACAAGTTCAAAAAATGTGTTTGAACTTGAGTGGATGAATAAAAAGTATTTTATGAACGATTGAAAATTTGAACAAGATATATATATAGGGAGAGCGTGAGCTAATAGAAGGAATTGAAAAAACATTCATAAAATTAATAAAAATGAAGATTCATTCTTAGAAAAAGCGGCCTGATGGCGAATTGGCTAGCACTCTGGCCATTGGTACCATAAACTTCAGGTTCGAATCTTCGCCCAAAGTGTGCACAAAAATGACCATGGAGCGACAAACAATTGTTTGAAGAAAGAAATTTTAATTTTTATTTTTATTTTACAAATGCATTTTTGCATTATGAATATTAGTTTTCGAGGTAGCAAAGTATTTTGCTGTAAAATAGTATTTTATTTAATTATTCTTCCATAGTTCAATGTTTTTTTTTAACTCTGCTGATACGACCAACAAGAAATGTTAAGTTCTATTTCCAGATATAAAATAAATCGGTTGCTATTTGTTTTGAAAAATCTTTATTTATACTAATTCTATAAATATTTCAACAAATATAAATTTATTTTTAAACAAATTCAGTTCAATAAAAATTTGGAAACAATAATTTTTAACAAATGTTTAAAAACTTAAATTTTATGAAAAGAAATTATTTATGTTATATATATAAATTTATGAATTATTTATGTTTTGCACTTCATCTATTTTTTCACATTGAGAAAATCCTTTATGCATAAAATCTATAATAAGCCACTTGAGACAAATACGTTCATCGCTTATTTTGAATAAGAAATAAAATTTTAAACATCTTTTGCTCAAAAATTTATTAATAGATTTTGATAAATTGTTTGACACCTTTTTTTTTCGTACAATAAATTGATACTAGTCATTTTACGAAATTTAAATTAGCATAATGAGAAGTTTTGTTATTTTTTCAAACTTCTCAACTTATCAATATTTTTATTAAATGGGAAAAAAAAAAAACATGAGCACAAATATTTTATTTCTTCTTGTTCTGATTATTATTCTACGTCTTTTATTCTGTGAACTTTTTTTCTACATTTGTGATTTTTATCATCTAAGTGTCTTATTCTTGAATCTTTCTATCAATAGTTAGATTATAATTTTTGTATATTATCGATTGAAGAATTTCCAGGACTGTTTTCTCATTTGTTCAAATATATATAGTTACATGTCTAGATAATAAGTTATTATCGATATAGTAGATAAGGATAGATAGTTCTAAAATTCTAACTACAGAATACAGTTTTATTATTATTTAAAAAATTTATATGTTATGAACATGCATGCATCCAGAAAAAATAGCACCAAAAAGAGGACGATTTAAATTAGATTCTCATAGAGAATTGAAGAATCGAATGGATCAACTGAAATAATCCTTTTTTTTCAATTCCTTCTATTAGCTCAACACTCTCCCTATATATATCTTGTTCAAATTTTCAATCGTTCATAAAATACACTATTTATTCAACCACTCAAGTTCAAATACATTTTCTTTTAATCTGTATTGAGGACACTGGATGCTAATACAGTTTTTTCAAATATTAATTCAGTAATTAAATTTATTTAATTAATTTTAGTTTTTTTTAGATTTAAGTTTGCATTTATCTACCAATATATATGCCAGATATCCTTAAAAAAAATTAATGAAAATTATTTATAAAGGACTTTCTGCAATAGAATGAAAAAAAGGTAGGAATTGACTTTTAAAAATTTTTTTTATATTACTTGTTTTTTTTTCCGTCACCGACATGGCTAACATAAAGAGATTAAATTTTTCGAATGCCACCGTACGAATCCAGGTTTTTTATTGATTGAAGAATCATTTTTGAGGCATTCTGCAGAAATATGACATGGAGAAGTTAGACAAAATTCAAATTGAAAGTGTGAGAAGGACAGATTATTTGCTGATGTTCTAAACCTTGAATTTTTAGAAGTTAGTGAGAATGCAGATTCAGTATGGCAGCCGAATTGGAAGACAGAACGACTGTCAGGATGACTTTCATAGCAATAGATTCGTCTATGTCAACCATTTGCAATAAAATCTATCAAATAAACTACAAGTTTATTTTCAATGAAAGAAACAACAGTCAACTTATAGCGCACAATCTAAACTTCTGCCTTACCTGTCCTAAATATGTGTCACCATGTGCAATTTCACGTATGATAAATCAACTTGTATTTGTGCAAGACGAGAATAACTAACGAATCTAGTTTCGAATTGAGGTCCCGTTGACCAGCACAAACATATCTTGAGAATTTAGCACTGGAATTCTATCATTACTGTCACAAAACCATATAAGCCAAGAGGGGATAAAGCCATATTCTTTTTGATATTCAGACCAACTGGTTGGTTTTTTACTACTCACAGTTAAATTGACGAAAGTCTATGATCCGTTGTGTTGCCGCTCATTTTGCATAGCTCAGGCTTAGTTTTACAAGGTTACACATGATACGTTTTTCTAATGATTTTCATGTTCATAAAAATACGCTGTAAATCTCGATATCTTTCTCATTGGGTATGTTTGTAATGGATAGGAAAGATGCACAATCTTAAAATGCCTGTCACTTAATCTGACAATTGGAAGACAAATTTAGCAGAAGCATTCCATAGCACACTGCTAACTATATGGAGTTATAAAGACACGAAATATTTGCGGCTTGCATTCTAGTCAGAGATGGACCAATACGTTATTGATTAGTGCTCACTTTTTGTCTTGAATAAATCATACAGTTTTTCCTCAAATATACAATTTCTTTTTCACCCACGTACATTACAACTATCAATTCAATAACATTTTGACTACCATGAAATTTTTTATAGAATTTGGTTCGAAAGGAACAATGAAATTAGAACATTTGACCACACGTAGCACATATAGGTAAATAACTAATACATACCATATTTATATTTAGGCAATTTTTTTTTGTTATATTCAATCTAATTGTAAATTTAGAAAAGAGCGAATATTTGGAGTTGATTAATCTAAACGTCTGGATTTAACAAAAAAACATTTAGACGTTTTTGCTCATTGTTTCTCAAATAGGTTTTCAGTCTTTTCGCAACGTTGAAGATTTTTCATTCTCTAGCAATGTCGTTGATAGAGTGGCGAATATTTTTAATGAATATATATTAGTATATATGTTATGGTAAGTATGATCAATCCTGTGATGATGTATAATTGCCGGTTATTATACGTAATCACCACTTAGTTGATAAATGGTACATGCAATCTTGAGTAACAGATTGGGCTGAAAGTGTATCGATGAGGCTGACACATAGATGGTGCTACTAGTATTAAATCCATATGAATTTTTAGTTGTAGCCCTAATCTTCAAACGACACTTGTATAAATTTGACAGCAGTTGCACTATTAGTATATGAGTTATAGCATTTTTTAGTGCAGCAACTTTTGTTAGTTTGAAAAAATGGATAAAAAAGGAATTTCGTGTGTTAATTAAAGCATTGCCTTTTTTTGGACGAAAAATACTATTGAAGCCAGGCTTGGCTTGATAAACATTATTCGGACTTTACACCAGGAAAATCAGCAACCGTAAGTGGTTTGCTAAGCAAACCAAGATTGAAATGAGCACCGAGGACGATGCACACCAGTGGACGACCCAAAGTGGCTATTGTCTGACCCGAAGCCACATCAAAAAGTCCACAAAATAATTTCTGATAACCGTAAAGTGAGAGTTGATTGAGGCAGCTGAACCCTAAAGATATCGGAAGAGACGTGTCAGACATATCGTGAATGAATATTTGGATATGCGAATGCTCTGTTCAAAGTCGGTGCCGCGCGACTCACAATCTGGAGGCTCCGGCAGTAACCAATTGATGATTCTTGGATACATTGTTTGGGTTCCATCATCTTGGGAATCATCATCACCAATTGATGACCAATTGATGATGATGATTCTAAGCAGTGTTCGGAGCTGTTCAATCGTAATAAACCCAAATTTTTGAGTCGATATGTGACAATGGGTGAAATTATGGCTCCAATCATTTCACACCGGAGTCCAATCGACAGTCAGCCAAGTGGACTGCATGTGATGAACATTAAAAATGTTATAACCTCCCTAAAAATGCTATAACTCCCATACTAATAGTGCAACAGCTGTCAAATTTATACACGTGTCTTTTGAAGGTCAGGGCTAACTAAAAATTATATGGATTTAATACTAGTAGGGCCATCTATGTGTCAGTCCAGTGTTTTCAGCCCACCTGTTATTTTATCAAATTAGGGGTAGTCTATATAATTACCGTAATGGCGAATGTGATTTAAAAATCAGTTGGTCATTATTGGTGGTCTTTGTCGATGTCGGATGCACTCTTTTTTTCTTCTTCTTCTTTCTTCTTCTTCTCACGAGGTACCTTTTGGAGCGCCAAAACGCACATCTGTCGCGATCGAACTTAGTTCCTGCAATTGTGTCGACTAGTGCCTACAGTAGTATTTCAATTTTACGTCGGCTAGACGTTTTTTTTGCAACTCTCTAATAATTTATACAATATTGAATAATGGCTGGCATGCTCGAGCGTTTTAACTCCAAGTTAGTTATTATTATGAACACTAAGAAAATAAACAGTGGTTTTTCTGACGAAAGAAAGATATGACGACTTGTTAAAAAAAGTGGGTAATGGTGTAAAAGAAAAGTAGTGGGAAAAAATACCGGAATATTATCAAATAAAAAGATACGACATAATGAAAAAGTAATGTTGAAATACTTATCTTTCCCGTAAATAAAGGGCATCTCTAGTGTTAGGTTTTACATGTACATTGAAGAACTTTTGACCAAAATTCATGAAAACACTTATCAATATGGGCCATGGAGGTACAAACAGGAAGTTAAAAACTTTTAAAAAAGTACAAAAACATTATTACCGAACAGAAGTCGACTTATTTAAATTGTTATGAAGGTTGTCAAAAACATCAATAGTACCGTTGTTGTTCCTGTTGCCTTTCAAGAGATGAACTCAAGATGCCAGGTAGGGCGTAACTGACAGGCAGTTGCAATCAGATAATGACTTTAAATTTATATTGACCATTAAGATCACTAGACAAAGTTCGTACAGTTGCGTGTCCTAAAAACAAACGTGCAAGGAAGATATTGCATGTAACTAATTGATATTTTTACTATATTTGAAACCTCTATTATACCAAAAGTGATAATACCCGTGGGAGTTCAGTAACCGAATCGTAGAAGAAGTTTTTGTTCAATGTGGCCAGATCTGACAATTATGGCTGGAAAACCAAGGCACAGCCAGACTAAGGTTCAGTCGAGCTTGCAAACCAAGATGTAGAAAATGTGTTAAGTTCTTGGTTGGAAAGCAATCAAAATAGTAAATGATCTGAAGGGTTACACTTTTCTGCAACTTATGAAAAATAGGGCATTTCATGAAGCATCAAAGTGGGACGAATGTAAAAGTAGGATGAAAATGTCTCCCTTTCCCGAATGACTCTATCACACATCTTAGAAACCAAAGAGCTTGAGGTTCAAATCAAGACGAGTTGCCAATAACGCTCCCCAAAACACCAATAGCGAAATAGAAGATAATTCTGATGGGCAATAACGATTCATCACAAAATGATCCTCCACCTGAAGTTACATTTGAGGCTCAGAAAGAAGGCGAAACAGGGCTACTTTTAATCCATACAGATATTTTTTAAGCAGGCAAGAACAAGCAAGAAAATATAGAGTGATCAAGTTACACTAGAGAAGATTTAGAATCACAGGCAGAGAAATGTTAAAATTTCAAATCTTAAATTTCCTTCCGGTGAAGTTGGGGACGCAGTGAAAATAAAGGCTCCTTCCACCGAAGCGAGAGACGTGAAAATTCAAGCGGCAGGCGAGAAAAATTTTTCGACCTTCACAGCGAAAAAGCCGGAAATATTTCTTCTCACCTCGGTGGGCTCGGAGCCTTTAAGCGACAAGAGTTGACCAATCACTAGCCTCACCACGTTCGCCTGAAACCGGTTTTGCAATCCCGCCGCTTGGAGTTGACCCACTTTCAACTCCGAAGCGAAACTCACTAGGCGTATGCTATTTCCGGCGTTTCCGCTGTGAAGGGGTCGAAAAATTTTCTCGCCTGCCGCTTGAATCTTCACGTCTCGCCTGGTGGGAACGAGCCTTTAAGGCTACCAGACGTTGACAGAGCAAAAAGTTATCCATGAAATTTATTAGTGGTGATATTTAGAATACCAGAAATCAGTTTACAATTTGTGAAGAAAATTTATTTTGCTTGACGGTGTTCTTCCAGATCAAGCAATATCACCTCGAGAATTTGTTAACAAAATTAACTCTTTTTGAGGTCAGGAATATCAACGATGCGTTTCGAGGACAAAGCAAGTATAATACATATCTTATAGCTACATCCATACGACGTAAAATAGCCATGTATTGAAATTTTGGCATTAATCATTAATTTATTATTAGATTGATAATTAAAAATTAAATTAATTAATTAAAAATTATTTTTTTTAATAATTTTTAATTTTAACAAAAATTATTAATTTTGGCTCTTAAATTATAAAATATTTTTATTCGCAGACTCTTGCCTCATAACGTTCAGCAAAAACTATCCTTCAGACTAGTAAATATTCAAAAAATTGCGTTGTATTCTACTGGCTCAATCGGTCACGATATTTATCACATTCGCCATTGCAAGTTGGGAATTATATATACTCGCTGGTTAATTTGATAAATATTCAAGAATTTGTCCCACTAACCAAACTTAGTGGTGATTATAAATAATCGGCAACATAAATATTCAGCGGATTAATCACATTTAACGTAACATATAACAGTTGGGCTGACATGTTCGTAGGCTGACACACAGATAGCTGTACTAATATTAAATCCATATGATTTTTAGTTAGCCCTAATCTTCAAAAGACACTTGTATAAATTTGACAGCTGTTGCACTATTAGCAGGTGAGTTATAGCATTTTTAGTGAAGCAACTTATGTTAGTTTGAAAAAATGGATGAAAAGGAATTTCGTGTGTTAATTAATGCATTGCTTTTGGCGAAAAAAATACTACTAAAGCCAAGGCTTGGCTTGAAACATTATTCGGACGATGCACGCAGTGGACGCCCCAAAGAGGCTGTTGCCGACGAAAACATAAAAAAAGTCTACAAAATAATTTCTGATAACCGTAAAGTGAAGCTGATTGAGATAGCTGAGACCCTAAAGATATCAAAGGAACGTGTTGGACATCGTGTATGAATATTTGGATATGCGAAAGCTCTGTTCAAAGTGGGTGCCGCGCGAGAGCTCACAATCGACCCAAAACAACAACGAATTGATGATTCTAAGCAGTGTTTGGAGCTGTTCAATCTTAATAAACCCAAATTTTTGCATCGATATGTGCCAATGGATGAAACATGGCTCCATCATGTCACACCGGAGTCCAGTCGACAGTCAGCCGAGTGGACTGCACGTGATGAACACTAAAAATGCTATATCTTCACTAAAAATGCTATAACTCACATACTAATAGTGCAACAGCTATCAAATTTATACACGCGTCTTTTGAAGGTTAGGGTTAACTAAAAATCATATGGATTTAATACTAGTAGCGCCATCTATGTGTCAACCTACGAATTTTTCATTTCACCTATTACATTACATTCGCCTAATGCGTCCATTGCGTTTTTGCATATTGCAGTTTTTGGAAAATCTGAGGAATTACAATTTTAATTCACTTTCTAAAATGAATCGGCTAGGTGAAATATTAAAAAAAAAATTATACAAATCTATAAAAGTCGTGTAAATTAGTTTCTATCAGTTTATCATCACTTGGAAAAAGTGCATCAGATTTTTGTAATATGATTATGTGATTGATAAGCCTTTCTTTTAGTTGGCTCAATAATTGATCTAAAATTGGTATAAATATAGGTTTTTTGGAAAAAAATCTATAGAACAGGTTGGTATTGTTCAGGGGTAATTTTCGGTGGTTTTTTTTTTTTTTTTTTTTACTTCATAATCGAAATGAATGAAAGAAAAGCATTTCATTCAGTTTTCAGTTACGATAATATTAGTAATTTTTAATTAATTTAGTAAATTTAATTAGTAATTTTTTTAAAATTGAAGTTCGTAATCTTTGCGAATAAAATTAATTTGAGCAATAAAGTCATCAATAAAATTGAATGCCGTGCAAAAGATCGTTATTATATTTTTGTAACAATTTGCACAGATGTAAAATATGCTAACAATTTATCTGATAAATGCAATCATACTAAAATATTTGTTTGGCTCAAGGCTACAATTGCAGATGATATATGTATCTCTATCATTCCAAGGCATTATTACTTCCAGGCTGTAAAGCATGGGATTGAACAGTTCTAGCATTATTATCTCTGACTCATGTTTTCTATCTGTTTAGTAAGCAGCTATAATTTTTTTCCCTCTTAAATTCCGGGGGACATTTAATTTTTTCTACCAATACAAAGGCAAAGGTTGTGTCTCTTAAGGAGTGCCTGGGAATTTAAGGAATTCCCCGTACCTCCGGTTACTTTAATAGAATTTAAAATTTACATATTGGCTATTGCTTAACGAAAATAAAATCAGAAAATTTACTGTTAGTAAGGAGTAATTTAGAATGAGCCAGTTGCTCAGGAGAATTATATTTGTTTCAAATACAGTAGATTTATAGACAGTTTAAAATGATAAAATAAAATAATTAATTCCTTTGTACATTGTTGTGAGATTAAGAGACTAGGTTTTAAGAATCTAGCCGTATACTTAACTCTAGAAAGTAAGTAAAGGGTTAAAGGTAAGAGAGGAGTGCAAGAGTAGCAATTGGTCATTATGTCCCCTGTGGGCGCTTCTCATTGGTAAGAAAGTTCGATTGCTAAACACATGGGCGGAGTTAAGCGCGTCTTGACGATCAATATTTACAAAGCGGTGCGAAAGCGCCTTCTATTGGCAGATTGTTTAAGTTCCCACAATGTGAGAAGTGTAAATTAATAGAAAATTTGAAAGTTTATCCTGGGTCGAAGGTGATTCTTTTGGCCTGAGGAAAAGCAATGAACAGATTATTGTTGATAGCGCGAGGTCGTTTTCGAGAATTAAAACTTCTGTGGTCGTAATTTGGAAGATTCGTGATCAAAGGGTTGTTAGCGTTATTTATGTTTTTGAGAAATTTGGTAGAGGTTCTATGTGCGAAATCCAGGATAGATTCGAGGTTAAGATCTTTATGTATAAGTTTTCGATTTAAATGATATGGTGCGTTGGTAATTTTAAGAATTTGTTGGTTTTGAAAAACCTGCAATTTCCTCAAAGTGGTGATGGCTGTGGAAATCCATACAAGAGCCGCATATGTTAGTATGGGCCTGATGATCGATGTATAAAATATGAGTTTACTTCTGATCGAAAGTTTACTTTTAATGTTAATTAATGAGTTAATTTGATAAGTTGCGATTGTTGCCCTCTTGATGGTATCATTTATATGTGGTTTGAAAGTTAAATGAGTATCTAAAGTGATACCTAGGTACTTGTATGTACGCACGAACGGGACTGGTTCATTGAAAATTTTGATGTTTTGAAGAATCGGGTTTGTTCTTCTTCGATTTCGATGCTTTCTCTGTGCCTAGCGATGATGGCCGTATTATCTACCAATACATTTTAGCTTTTCGAAGAGTGAAAAAAATTTTTAATTGTATCAACTATGCTCAATGCTTTTTCACTACCCTTACCTTTTATAATATTTCCTTTGGCCAAATTCAAATTGTGGGATGAGCAATGAACATAGAGTGCTTGAGGATATTATTTTGAAATGATGGCTTGTACTCCATTGAATTTATTCGCTCATGGAAGATACACCATTATAACCTCATCCATATAAAAATGATAAATATTTTTAGTAATTTTTACGATATTCAATTATCGTATACGACAAAATCATATTAAATCAGTCATATTAATATCAATCATATTAAATCCGGTTATGAACTGTAAAAATTGTTCGTATATCTTCTTTTCTTCATCGTTTACATAATGTACACAAAGAAAATTAACTTCATTATGTAAATACAGTTTCATCGAATAATATGAAAAAACATTAATGAATTTATGGCTAGCAATATATGTCATATAACTAATTAATTAAAAAGAGATATTATTTGATTTGGAATATTCCAACTACTATAAGCAATGTTGAAAATGATTTATTAAAATTGGCGGCGTCGATTCTTTCTCTCAATAAAGCACGAAAATTCTCTACATTTGCAGTCAGTGCATTTTCTATTGAAAATTCTCCAAATTTTCAGCATGCTCATTAAGAAATACTTTGACGACAAGTTAGTAAGACGACTTTGTCTTAATAACTTGAACAAGTTTACTTCTGTTTTTAGTGGCTTGAAAGGGTTTTTATTTATTTACTATTTTATTTTTTATCACATCAAGATTTTCAAAAGTTGAAAGAGAATTAACGTTATACTCAAGTTCATGGAGTTTAGAAAAATATTCTAATTCATGTTTCCAATTGTCCTATGACTTTACAACCAAATATTCCTTAGTTTCTGAGCCACTTTTCGTTACTTCAGTTAAAAAAAAAAAAAAAAAAAAAAATAGGAAGCAATATTTACAATACACATTATTTTCAATCCTGGAATAGACAATCCAATTAAATCTTTGTAACCAAGAAAATTGAAAACTTCTTTTATGTTCCTTCATTTACAAAAACATTAACATTTGCATTACATATTTATCTACCTCCTTACCAATTTTCAATTTAAATTCATAAATTTATTCCTATATTTTGCAATATCCTTCCATTCACTAGGAACTGTTTCACACAAACATATTGACATTTGTTTTTTGCACTAATAAAATAATTTGATGTTGCATCATTGTTGATACTGCATTGCTCATTTTTTATATGCACATCTTTCACATTGCTCATGTTTGATAGTATAAACATCCTGTACAACTGTATGATCATTTAAAACACTGTCATCAGTTTTAAATGTTTTGTTATTATAAAATTCAAATGAAGTATTTTGTTTTGAAGTAGATTTTCCTTTTACTGCCATTATTGACAAATGTCGCCGTTCAAATTTTATAATCACACTTCTACTCCCTTCCTTTCAAATGCTCAACTCATTCTCGCCCTACATACAAACTACAAGAAAAAAATAAACACAACTCCAATGCTATGCTCTAGGAAATTCTGATTGTCAAAAAGTAATTGTCAATAAAATGTAAATGAAAAAAAAAAGAATGATTTTAATGTTTTATATTAAATTAATACAAAATTTTCCAAGAGCATAATAAATAGAATATGCTTTTAATTATCGCATGTTTAAATAATACTAAAATAATAGTTAAGATTGTTACATAAATATCATGCTAAGAATAAAGCTGGCTAATCTGAGAGGTATTCATTCTCTGTATTCTTTTCCGAAATGAATTATGAAAAATTAGATACTGATCAACATTATGCAAGTCTTCTCTAATCTTGTTAAAAGTTTCGTAGAACATTTAATGTCCATAAATAAATATTTAATTGATTTGATTAGTTATTTCCAATTGTTAAAATACTTTAAGTAACTGTTAGCTAAAAATCAAATAATTTTTCATTAAATTCAAAGTGGTTAATTAACAAATGTAGTAAAAAAATTCTATCGTGCATAAATTGCACACGAGCTAAAAATGTGTTAATGTTCAAAGTTTCCATTTGTGCAATCTGCTGGATGTAGAAGTTAATGACATGTCAGTTCAGATATGAACATTGTTATTTATCCATAATTCCAATTTAATTAATTTGTAAATCTAGAGAATCACAAGAGAACATTGAATGCTGAAACAAAATTGATAAAACAGTATTTTGAGGGGGGGGGGAAAGCATTTGCACAGATCAATAATTAATAATATAAAAAAAGTTACATTTTGAGTTTTATCGATAAAATTTTTACAGTATCAAAAGATCTTATTAATTCAGTGATTCATTATAATATTTGAGTTAAATAAAATTGCTAATGTTGACTATAGGACTCTTATTTTAATAACCCATTTTCCATTGTAAAGTTACATTACACAAAATAAAGATTAAAATAACTTTGGAATTAAGATTCCAAATGAACCATCTTTTATTTGTCATTATATTAAAAACAAAATTGTAAATTTCTTAAATAAAATGTGTTGTAATTTATTAATTAATATTTTCAAAACTATTGTTATTGTTTATTAATGTTTTTAAAAAAAATTAAAAATGTTATAACATTTTTCAATTAAAACAGAGTTTAATTTTTTTTCAAAAATTTTAATTGAATAATAAAGATTAAAAGAATTATTGACAGATAGATTAGACAAACAGATACAATTATTAACAGATTAAAAGAATAATAAGAATTTATTTCCAAGTTAATAAGTACAATATAACAAAATAATTCATGTTGCACATATTTAAAGAGTTATTTGTATTTTTAATAATAACATTATTAATACAATGAACATAAAAAAAATTGAAAGAATAAATTATTGCTAGAACAAATAAAGATGTACATAAGATTTTATATTTTAAACATTATTATAAACATTTATTTATAATTCAAATATTTCTTAAATAATTAAATATATATAAAAAATTTAAATAAAACCTATAACAAGTTTATATCATAATGCAAATACAGTCATTGATCACTATAAATCACTTTTCAGTGATTTGGTAATATAACTACTTTAAAATATATTATATAACATTATTTATAAATACTTTTGTAGATTTTAAGTACAACATAATTTTTAAATCAATTGAACAATTGCAAAACAGAATAATTAGCTATAAAGTCAATGTTTGAATACAACTATCATTAATCTCACTTGAAATATGATTTATAAAAACATTTTATATAAAAATTGTTGATTTCTTTGTGAAAAAATATCACCAAAAGCTATCACCAGTAGACAATCAAGATTTAAACACATAATATAATTAAATTATCCAGTAAACTGATACATGTTGTATGTATAACAAATAAGGCACTTATTGTAATCCAATCTCAAAATTTGATTTTTGAAGATTTAATTTAAACTACTTTAAACTTTAGACTACAAAAAAGACTACTTTAAAAAGACTTTACTTTAAACTACTAGTTATTTTTATAAAATTTTATTGCAAATCAGTCCCCATTCAACATTCATTTATCTTTTAACAATGTAAATACTTAAGATTAAGACAATAAGAATTAATTTGTGCATTCATAAAGTGGGAACAGGTGAATTCATTTATAATGGAGTTGTACCATTCACAACTGGAGTGTCCACAAATTGAACGCTGCAACTATCACCTCCTCCTCCGCAGGGTGAATCTTCCAGCTCCAGTAGAGTGATTTGATTCATTAAAGGTGCTCGGAGGAATAAATTACTTGGAGCATATAAGGTCACTTGTGGTCCAACAATAGGCCAATATCTTCCTAGGTTGAAATTGTTGAGGAACGCAACACCCTAAAATAAAAAAGATTGTTTAGAACATTTCTGAGACTTTTTAATCATCATAAAATAACAAATTTCTTTTTTTAATCTCTATAAATTAAATTATTTGTATATACTACTATATGCATAAATTGTATTAATTATTTTACATTAATAATAATCCAGTTGTGTTTAAATTAACAAAAATAATCATTCCAATTTATTGGTTTGTGTTTATAATCTCTTTAAACTATCTTAACTTTACAACCCTCTGCACACATTTAAATAATTCAATGCTAAATATGAAACACAAATAGACTACGAAATAGATCCTGAATTTTTTTTTTTAAATTTTAAATTAAAAAATGTTTTATCAAAATAACCTTTGATATTAAATTAAAATGAATGAATATAAAGCTTTTCAGAATTAAATATATGTTATGAAAATATTATATAATTTGCTGAGATAACTTGGAAACTCATGTTAGTCATCACAAAGATAAAGATATTTTTCTTAACTATTTAAATCAATGAATCTTACATTTATCTTGTTAGTAAACAATTATCTTTTATTTTATCCTTGTTACTTTTTTAATTTAAGCAAATTTCACTCAAAAAAATACTACAAAATAAAAGTTTAATTAATAAAACAATTTGTAGCAGGAAAATTTTACACAATAAAAGAATTCATATCATATATATATATATATATCATAAATATCATATCATATATGTATATATATATATATATTATTGTCGGTACAGATTAAAAAAAAAATTCTTTTTGTTTTGTGTTTTTCTCTTAGAAATTAAAAAAAAGTTATAAAAACACCCATAAAGTAAGTGAAAACAAAATTAAGTATAGTTATGATGATTTTTTCAAAATTAGAAAATAATATAAAATCAAGTGAGTATCTTAATTAAAAAACAAAGTATTCCAATTTCAATTTTCTGCATAATTTAATATTATATACAAACAGAAGCAAATTTTACATTAAAAAAAGTTTACTCACTTTGTGCCAGCCATCCAGTCTAAGAAATGAATCTAACAATGTAGTTTCATTGGTAATTTTAAATTTTCCTATGTAGACAGAAGGAGCCGATACCGAATCAGTTTTTTTAATGTTTTGTTTCCACAGTTCTATTTTTTTTACTGAATTAGAATCTAGTAAAACAGGAGTCATAGTCCAATTTACAAGAACTTGAGAGCCTAAAGTGACATTCTGAAATATTCCCTATAAAAAATAGAATAATAATGAAAAATATTAGTCATTTATAATTTGAAAAGTACATTGATTTCTAAAACAATAACAGATATTTTAGAATCTTAATTAGAAAAAGTGGATAATACACATATTCATTCCAGAAATTTAGTACAATAAATATATATACAAATAAAAGCTTCTTTAAAATGCACCACAAAAATATTATAATAATACATAACCATAATTAAAAAATTACATTAGTTGGAAAATCTCATTTATTTCATGACTTAAAAAAATAACTTCAATAAAATAAATTTTGGTTGGGAAGAAATTTAAATCCCATTCTTGACAACAAGATTTTTTTATAAAAATCAGTGTATTAAATCTAATGTCTCCTAAATTCTGCATAATACACAAAAATACATCCTTAAATATAAGCCACATTACATCTTTAAATATAAGCCAAATTACAATTTTGTCACTTTTCTAATCATTTTAAAATGCTCTAATGCAAGAAATTATTAAAGAAAGATATCAAAAAATAAATGATAAACATAAATGATAATATTCAAATAACTGTTTAGTTTAAACTTTTTTGTAAATTGTTTAGTTTAATTGCTCATGTTACATTAATTAACAATGTAATTTAATTTTCAAACCTTTTGCGTTAAAAAAAAAAATTAAAAAGCATATGAACATCAAACAAATATACATAATTTATTTTTATCATTCTGTAGGAGACAAATTTCATAAAATAATGATTGATTATTATAGAAAACTACAAAATGAAAAAATACCATTTGAATTACCTTTCTGTCATTAATGTTATATCCAGAACAAATACGACCTTGATTCTCGACAAGAATTTCAATATCTTGACCCTTTAAAACTCGAATTGGAATACTTTCAGCTTTTTGTTCACGACTTAAAATACCTTGCAATACCTATATAAAAATAAAGCTTAAGAATAAAAGAATAAAATAAAAGTAGATTCATTATTAAATTTGAATACAATACACAAGGAGATAAAAAACATTACAAATATTAATATAAATTCAATCAACTGGCATTTGAGAGTATAATGCAAATGCATGGTTAGATAAAGGTTGAACTAAAATGGTTTCTATACAGAATTGAGGCTTATGAAGATATTTTTATGTATTCATCCACTTTTATAATATCCTGCTAATAATTTGTGGATTATGCCTTGTATCAAAAGTGAAGAAAACTGTGAGAATCATGTGCTA
Source organism: Caerostris darwini (assembly GCA_021605075.1). Lineage (NCBI taxonomy): Eukaryota > Metazoa > Arthropoda > Arachnida > Araneae > Araneidae > Caerostris > Caerostris darwini. The sequence goes on from BPLQ01014240.1 coordinate 22,855, forward strand.
GTCATGCTGTCAGGAAAGGTAGTACTTAAACAGCTCAAATTAAGATATTTAAATTCTCTAGACAGTATGGATTGCATCCTATTTCTTAAACTCATTATTGCAGGTCCATGCACACATTCTCGCAATGAATTTGTATAGTATTAAGTCCTTTTGCATGTAGAAAGCAAATCACCTTTGAATTACATCAGTCATTGTAACTTATTGTCCCACGAAGGCTGATGAAAATAAACTGATGATTGAGTGTATATGACAAAAGAAAGATGGCTGCCATAGACCAAATATAATTTTGTCACTTTGAATCTGTAAAAAAAAATCATCCCTTTTTTTTAAATGTACTTGCCATTTCTTAAAAATAAAATTCTTTTAATCAAAATGTAGTAGCCCTTTTTAGCATCTTGATTGGAGTTCATTGTTTGACTATTTTGTAAAAGAATATAAGCTTTGGAGATAAAATTTATTTTATGTTCATTTTACTTATTACTTTTAATTTTTATACAGTTGTATATATGATACTCACTATCAAATATAAAGAGCAAAAAAGCATTGTTTAAAAAAAAAAAGAATAAAGTAATATTAATAATTGAAAAATTATACATATATTTTAAAACTGGCATACAATTAAAAGTAATTTCATTACTAGACTAAATTCATAATATGCAGAAATTTTAATATTTGTAATATTTATTTGTTAAGATAAAATTATTCAAATATTAGTAAGTAATGTAATTTATCATACCTTATTGACATAAACATGAGCACGATCAGCAATGCCTTTTACTGTAAGAATTGCTGGATCAGATGTTTGGAATGTAACAGTAGCTTTGTATAAGACAAATCCAAATGGCTGTATTCAATGGAAAAAATTTAGAATATAAATTCAAAAAAATATAAGATTCTCTTAAAATACATAAAGTTAATTTTTGTTATAAATGAGTTGTACTTTTATTTTTACCATGTAAATATTTCAAATTTTTTTGTAAAGAATTTAAAAAGTAGTAAAATCATTGATAAGAATTTTAAAAGCAATTCAATCATTCATGATTATTAATAAATATTAAAATTAATCTGAAAATTATTTTTTAATTACAAAAATGTATCAAGTAATTAAAAAAAACATTTCTTCAAAACAAACATTTGCAATTGATATAAATTTCATATAGACATCTATGCTTTAACAATTTCATATTTTCTTTTAAAGCTGTTTTTCTTACACAGATAAAACTAATCATAGTGCAAATGTAGATTTACAGAAATATTTTATGAATGCTTTTGCACCGATAAATAGATATGAATAAATATATTTTAATTTATGAATTTTAAACTATTATAGGTCAAAAATTTATTTTTACACTGCATGTAAAACTTATTTGAATTAAATATAAATATATTATTTTCATATTGTTCATTTGTCAATTAACTTTTGTATTCTGTGATGTATAAATGTTTTATATTTATCAGTGAGACAAAAATGTACTGCTGTCTCTTTTTCTATACTAAAAATTAATTTTCATCTTTTAACAATCACTGTTTTTAAAAAACCAGATAGGTGAAAAATTGATGGATAAAGAAAATACTTACTACCTTAAAAAAAAAAAAAAGGACTAAAAGAGGTTCAGTGGTTTTTACATAAGCATTGTGATGCAAAGTGATAATGCAAATTTTTTTAAATTACATTAAAATATGAGAATAATGCAGTTAACAAAAATTTTAAAACAAGTATAAATCAATACAGATGACTTTCGACTCAACGTTGCATTAAGAGTCAATAAATTATTATAAAGCATGTTTGGGAAAATAAACTTTGTTATTTCACATTTCTACAATTCTAACATTAATTTGGTTTTAATTAAAATTCAAATCCGATAAAAGTGATAGAATAACGCATAGTTGAAGACTGATTAAAAAAGACATTTTTATTTAATATTTTATTAGTGGAAATTTTGCATGTGAAAGATCTTCAAATGAAAGAGGATAAGTTGAAAATACTGAGACATTATTCATTGATACAAAATCCCACAAAGACATTACTAAAAATTGTTAAAAATTGTTAATACAATATATATAGATATATGTATTATTAATGATTATATATTATTAATTATTTGATGCATTTTTTATTATATACAAATAAATCAATAGTAACTAAAATAAATTACATTTAGTGAAAGAAAAATTATGACATTTCTTTCATTCTCTTAAATATTAATTTTTTAAATAATTTCTTCTTCTATAATATTAAGGTTGATAAATGTTGCTTAAACTGAATCAATTTCAAGCAAAGATACAAAATAATAATAAATGCTTTAACTGATGTTATTTATAATAGTATATTATTTTACAATAATCACATTCAATATAACTATATTTTTGAAATATTAACAAAAAGAATTTCTTAAATTGATTGTATTTTTTGGTACAATCTATTAATCCCACGTCAAAATTCCATACTTTGCTGTTTAAATTTAGATTTTTAATTAAAAGATAAATTATCTGATCAAATTTTCCTGTTTAAAAATACCTACACTATAATAAAAAAAAAAAGTTAATTAACTATATTTTGATTACAAATTCCTATTAACTGACCTATACTGTCAATTACAAAACAATGAGTGTTCACAAAGTTTAAAAATATTTGGTTTCTTTCTGATTTTTAATATTACTTTTTCTATGTATATTTTGTATAGCTTCATACATATAGAAAATTTTCTAACATTTCATTATTTTAAAAAGTCCTCATCATAATTTAAAGTAGAATTATTTCTTCAATGATAATGACAATAAAATCTGATCGAGATAAACAAGGGGGAAATAAAGTTAATTATAAAATAATTCTTCCATAACAACATAATTTTTTTACTGGTATAACTTCAAAATATATAATTATGAAATGAATTCAACTATAAATATTGACTCACCAAAGAAAAGAATTAGCAATCTAGAAAAACACACATAAGTGAAGTTTAGGTAAGAGAAATATGAAAATTATACACGCTTTGCATTTTGAAATCCTTAGAAGTTTAGTTTGTTTTCATAAAGAATATATAATAAAATTGCAAGAGTAAAGTAAAATAATTAAAAGTTGACAAAAATGAAGTAAATAATGATAGAAAGTATATACAAATTATTTCATGTTTTAAAAATATTTATTCAAAACAATTTTATTTTCCTTAAAAAAACCTTTTTAATATAATTGCTAAGTAAAATTTTTAAAAAAAAGCCCTTGACACTCAATAATAAGAATTAACATAATTATCAATTTTATCAAATTTAAAAAAAAAAAATATGTTCATGGCACTCAATAATGAGAATTAACATAATTACCAATTTTATCTAAAGTTTTGAGAAGCATGTTTAAAATTTTATACAAAATAAACAACAGAAACTAAATTTGAAATGGCAGTAAAAATGAACACTTTTTCTTTGATTAGTTTTCTTTAACCATAGAAAGTACCACGAAAAAGATAGTAGTCATACAAAACAAAAAAGTGTACAGTATACAAACAAATATACTTTAATTATGAGTTTTTAATTTTATTATATTTTGCATAATATTCCTTATATGAATTAAATAGTAGATGCAACAATAGTTGTATTTTATGATATCAAAGTAAAAAAATACTTACTTTTTTCATAGTTATGGGCGGTAATGCCATTTTGGGTGCAGGTTTCGGTACCACTCCAGTAGGTAAGGGAAAAAACTAGAAATAAACTCTGAATCTTTAATGTTCCCAAGATTAATATTAAGTTTTTTAAAAAGTGTTTTCAGAAATAATAAAAAGGGAACATTTATAATTTGTTTGCTTAAAATAATTATGATTTGAATTTAAATTTTACGTTGATGATTATTTATAAAAGTTTTTTCAGTATTTGTGACCCAATTTTCATCGCCCCCTCTGCCCCATTCCTCTCATATAATAACAATGTATACAATAATAATGTAATTTGACATTAAAGCTTAATTTATTATTGATAAATTATCAGAATAAGTAAATTTACTGATATTTGGCAACACCGATTCACTGAATTGACAAAACCAGAATGGTGGTCTCTTGATCAGGGTTGTCTTGAGCGCCCTCTGTTTCACATCCACCCTATCAGACATTCACTCTTGAGAAGTTAAGAACTCAGAGTATCAATTTCTAACATTAAACCTTCCTTCGAAAAATTTTACTCTGCAAGATAAGCCCAATGGCGTCACTAATACTTGTTTTTAATTTATTATTAATAAGGTAATTATTATATACATTGTGCAGTATTGATACAATGCTATTTATGTATTATACCAGTATAAATATTTATGTTATGCTACAATGTATTCAATTTTAATAAATTAATCATTCTTTTTAATAATATTTTTTTTCAATATGTCCCCCCTATTGCATTTAGTGTTACGGTGTCCCATAAAGTGGCATGCTCAACAGGTTGAGAATCGCTGTGGATTAAAATACTACTTTAAAATTTCAATTTCTCACAAAAATAATTTGAGAAAAATATATTGAAACTTTTATATAAAATATATTCAAATAAAACTGAATTTTATTTTATTAAACATGTTTCTAAGATAAAATTCTCTCATTAAAAAAATTAATAAATTTACTTTGCCAATTGCTTCTCGCATCGCATAGTACTTAGGAGTGGGATCTCCAGCTTCATTTAATGGAGCATCATAATCATAACTTGTCGGACATGCTTGAAATGTACTTCCCAGATTTGAACCTTAACATATTTTTTAAATAAAATATTATAAATTCATAAAATAAAATATTTTAAATTCAAAATGAATATTTACATAAAACTATTTGCTTTTGGACTTATCCAGTAGATCTTCAATTGCTTTGTTTTGTAATACATATATATATATACACAGAGTGCAAAATAATATCGATAAAAGTCCTTAATTTCCCCAACCATTAGTTGTAGACATATACTTCCAATAACAAAAATGTTTCAAATGAAATTAGAATTCATGATTTGGCATTTTTATATTAAAAAAAATTCAAAATTATTGAAAATATAAAATCTAACTTTTTATACAGATATTTAATGTTGTAAGTTTCGGACAGAAAAGGACGTACCATTTACGGAGTTCTAGATGGGTATAAATTAACCCTGAAAATCTCTTTTTCACTATCCTGAATTAGAAAAATGTCAATCTCTGTTTTTTCATCAATTAACAAAAGAAACTTTAAACAAAAATGTAAAAAGAAAAATTTACGAAGAGATAAAAAAATTAATTTGGTACAGTTTTGGTACAGTCCGTTTCTGGATTCAGATTAAAAATTTGAGTAAAATAAAATTTAAAAAAAAGCTTTGGAAAAGGTTTGGTTTGTCATTCTTCATCTTTTGCACACTTTGGGCTAATTAGACCGGGACCTACAGTTTAACGAACAATTAACTGGATTCCAAACTGGAATCAGGACCGTAAACTGGATTAATTGGATTCCAAACCATTAACAAACGCCTATGCCACCAGCAGGATTCGAACCTGAAGCAGCTCTACTAAGGAACCTCTTTTCGTCGTTAAAGGGGCATTTTAACCCGATTTCCATCTTGAATTGCTATAATTAATTTTATAAAAGACCCTTTAATTGAGACAGAAAAATTCCAAACTTTGACATTAAATATTTCATGTCCATAAACATTAAATTTTTGTCACACAAAAATGAAACTTTTTATGTTACATTTTTTAGGATGAATGCAAAGCTATAATAAACTATTGGAATTGGGGGTTATATAAAAGATAAATTTTGTACTTTCAACAATATTTTTTTTTTTTTTTAATATAAAAACGAAACTTAACCTCATTTGAAAATTTTTGTAACTAGAATTATATGTATATGACCCACGGTCATGGAAATAAAGACCAGTATCCATATTACTTGGCACTCTTTATATATTACAAATAAATCTAATAAAATTGAAGTATTTATGAATCTGGGAAATTCATAGTTTTAAATTTTAAAAATTTAGTAATTAATACATAACATTTAAACAGACCACTGACTTATATCTAATAATTCAAAAAATTTAATTAAGAATAAAAGAAATGCAAAGTTAAAAAAAAATAATAAATAAATAAAACAGTATCACAAATTTCATAAAAATAGAATCTTTAAATATTTAGAATATTTATTAAAAATAAAAAACCTTAATGAAATTAAAATTCTGACAATTAATATAATTCATGAAAAAAAATCTCAATAAAATAATTATATGAACAAATGTTAAATTATCATAATTTTAAGGTTGTTAAAAACAGTAATTACATATAAATACGAAATGTAATAAATTTAAATTAGTGCATAATCACCCGGTATTTCTTCTTTATCAGTGCTGTCTATTTAAAAATAATTGAACTAAATCTGTAGACTATGCAATTTTTACAAATTAGAAAAAATATTTAAGTAGTAAAAAGTAAATCAAATAGTATTTTCCTTAAAAATACATTTTATACATACACATATGAAAAACAAAGTTAAATTTATAACTTAGATATAACTATTCTATTTTAATGGTTAAACAAACTAACACTAATATTAAAAGGCTTAAGTTCTTTATTCTTACCAGCAGTAAAACCAAAAGATGTACCCCCATGGAACATGTAACTGAAAAATAAGATTAAAATCATTTTAGTGTAATTTAAATATTTTTAAAATTAAAACAACATGAAAACCAATATTTAAAATACAAGGTTTGACTCCCAATCCCATTCTCTACCACTAGGTTTATGTCAAGGAACTAATCTATATGATTGAGCCAAACTCTCTAGAAGATATGAAACAGCTACATCAACACTCCAAGATGTCCATGAACCACATTTAATCAATTGTGCATTGCCAACAATTGAGAACATTTTGAGCAATATTTCCAGTAGATTTATCCACTTATGTATTTTTTCTGCCATATCCTTGTTTGAAACTTGCACATACGACTTAATGATGTTTATAAAATGCATGTTTCTTTCGATTTAAGATTTGTGTCATCACTTTTGAGTATTTTTTATTTTCAGGGTATTGATCGACATTATTTGACAATGATCTACAACTTTCCATTGCGTGTAACTTACTTCAATTTGGAGTTAGATTTTCAAACTCCCGAGTTTTACCGGTATTCAGTAACCGGGAAATTACGATGGTATTCAGTACGTGGAACATGTCCACTTTACTATATAATCACATATTGTTTATAATCCTATCTATGGTTCTGAGTGTCGTTTTTAGGGCAAAAATGGGTGTTACACCATGATATCAGTTCTCGAATTGAATCAATTTTATAACCATTCTTTCAGATTGAAGAAAAAAATCTGATATTTTTGAAATTAAATACCCTTGCATGTTTTGTCACATTGAAGCGAATTTTTTGGGGGTTACGTTTGTTAAGATGAGAGTAAAATTTTAATAAATGTAACTATAGCAAATGGGGGACAGTATAAAAAGTTAGATATTTTACTTTCTGTGTATTGATTTTTTTAAAGATAAAAGTACCATAACATGAATGTTTACCTCATTTAAAACATTTGTGTAACTAAAATGATATATTTATGACCAAATGTTGCAAAACGAAAGCCAGTACAGATTTTAGTTTTCGACACTCTCTCTCTCTCTATATAATTTGTTTATAAATAATAATTCAGCTAAACTACATAAATAATGCAGGTTTAGATCTGAACACAATCCTATATGCAAGATAGAGATAACATGTTTTTTTTATCATTATTATTATTCATAAGTTAAAGAAGATGTCAATTTTTGTCGTTATGTTATGTTGTCTTCTTTCTTTTAACTTTATATTATCTTTTTTTTAGCTTAGAATTTGCTCACATGGATGTCTTGATATTTTTATTTACAAGAAGTCAAAGATTGCATGGAAATTTGAATTTCTCAAAACCATTGAAAATGTACTTAGATTCAGTATCTTGCAACAATTTATATTTTTTTATTCATATTTAAAATGACCAAAAAGATGGGGGGGGGGAAAATCCCATAAAAAATTATTGAAAAAAGACTTTAGAACTAATTGCAATTTGGTCCACATAATTAAGATAATTAAATTAAAGGATTTGTATATATATATGCAAAGAAATATATCATTTTATATCAGAATGGAAAAAAAAAGAAGCCTTTTTATCCAAGTATTTTAAAAATGTTCATATTAATGAAAATGATTGCGTATGGATTAATAAATATATTTATGGGTTAATAAATATATTTTTTGTAAGTGAAGGCAAATCAGTACTTTGTATTTGGTTATATGATTATAAATAGTTTTGTGCAGTAATAGATATGCATATAACATGGACATATAAACATAATCATATATATTAAAATTTAAATATTAATTTTTAAAAATTAGGAGAATCTATGAAATTTAATTTTTGTAAAACATTCACAAGTTTGTTGTGTTTTTTAATTTAGACTTTTCTGAAGCTCAAATAAAAAATATTATAGTTATCAAAAATAATTTTAATGAAAAAATTAATACCCATTAAAATAACCCCTAAAAATTCTTTGATTGTATAGATATAGACAATAGAAGAAACTTTAAATTCAATACCTAGTTGCAAGCAAATTATATACAATGAATGGTGAATGCATAAAATTAATTACAAAAGAATTTTGAAAAAGCAATGTTATTTTCTCTTACACATTCACAGAAGCATTTGCCTCAAGCATATCAGTCAGTGTTTTCACAATTGAATCAGAACTAACTTTTGCATGTGGTTGACCCCAGTGATCCAACCAACCAGGATAAAATTCAGAATTAACCAGAGGGCCAGAAGCTTGGGTCCATCTTAACATCTCAAAATTATATGTAACATTTGCTCCTAGAATATATTTTTTTCAAATTATGTTATTTGCTAATCAGTATACCGTACCGCAGAAATTTTGATAGACTCTTCTGGTACATGAATAATTATACTTTTAAGAGAATATATCACTTTCAATATCTAGGCACTATTATTTTTTAATCATATTACTATGTTGAAATCAATATAGCAATTCAAATAAAATTAATGCTGTTTTAGCTTGAAAACAGTTAGCAGTTTAAAATTAAATTCATAACAATAGATGATTAACCTTTATAATACTGTATTAGACTTTATTATTTTACATTGTAAAGAAAGCTGTTCTTAAAAAAATTACACAATGTCTTAATTAAAAATGCATCACATTTTTTGGTACAGTAAAAGAAAATCTTTAGAAGATTTTTGAGTTAGTTAATAGACATAAGAAACCAAATCTAATGAAAACCAATATTATTACATGGTTCGTATACATAATTAGATATTGATTTATATGACATAGATCTCACCCAAAAAATATTAATATTTCTAAAGTTTCAAAAGAACAAACACACAACATAGGCAAAGGTTTTTATAAAATTTTTGAGAGTTTTGCTAATTTCTTTTGAGTTTCTCTGATTTTCTGGACAACTTATTTCAAATCTTGTCATTCTATATTTGGTATAAATACTTGTGTACTTTTTAATCTGCAAATGCAGTTTTAGTTATTTGTCGTTTTGATATTTATGTATATCTAATGATTATCAGTTTCATTATTCAAGCTTATGAACACTTCAGCCTTTTACAATTTCTTTTCATTTCTTGAGGGGTCTGAATGTGAAGCCCTTCAGGGTTTTTGTATTGCAAATTTTATGATAGTTTTGTTACACAATATGATTGTGTTTCTAGCATGATATTTTAGATGTAGTAAATACTGTTGTTACTTTTGAGCAAAATGGTTGTATTTCTAATTCATCCCTTGTCAGTTCTTTATTTTTGTATTAGCTATTTCTTTATATATGTATATAATGTTTGATTTTATTATTTTGAAACATGCAATATACATGTTAAATTAATTTTTTTTAAATTTAAATTTATAATCAACCTGTAATTATAAATTAAAACTAAATATTAGTCTTTTTTTATATACATTTTGAATTATTTCATAATAATGTACAAAAAAGTATTCAGTATTTTTAATAAACAAAATTGATATTTAAATATAATATAAATTTAAATAAAAAAAATTCATTATTCATTATTTAGGTAGAGATAATGTTCAAAAGAAAACTTTAATTACTGAAATGAAAGTTATCTAACATCATTCATGTTATTTGTATTAAAATTGATTAATAGCAATTCTATAAAATAGTTATAATAACTTCATTAAAAAATTGTCATCTGAATTATACTACATAGGAATAAAAAATTATTTCTCATGCAAATGAAATCTATATCAAATTTTTAAGAGAATCAAGGATAAAAGTAGAGATAGAGGTAATCATAGAGATAAAGGTAAAATACCTGTTCCAAAGTCAACAGTTGAGAGAACTTCATCTGTTTTTCCACAAGAAAGAAGACTACTACCCGATCCATCAGTAGTAAATAAACAACTTTGGTCTTCAGAGTTTTTTTGACAAGCTCTCGTAAATGAGATTTATATTGGGCATCACAGCCAATACTACCATATTCATTCTCAATCTTTAAAAAAATGCATGTGTAAAAAAATCTTTTTCACACAATATACTTAACAGTATCTATCAACATATTAAATATTGAATTCTCAAAATATTTTCATAATATACAATATTCTTAAATTGTAAATATATAACGAAAAAATAATATTTTTAAATAATACTACATCTGTAAAATGGAAATATTTTAGCCATAAGTATTTTAATGATCCATAGTAATATAACACATTTGTTGAACTATTATATTGATTACATATTCAGTTGCATATTATTTAATAATTAAAAAATAAATACAAATAAAAATTTAAATTAATTAAAAAATACAAAAAAATAAAACAAAAATTGCAGAACAGGAATGGTGAATCTTTTCAATAAATATATTTTTTTAGCATTGAACAATCATATGATTATATTTTTATTTATTTTGAAAATACTTTAAGTCAGTAGTAAAGAACATACTCACAAAAAACCATTGACAAATGATAAAAAAGATATTAAATATTCACACTATTCTAAATCATTTAAAAAAATATTTTTTAATGAAATAAGAAATTAATACTAAATAGCAACAATGAAATTTTAAAAACACAATGGTTATTTAAAAAAATAAGAAAAAGAGAAAGTTAACTTTGCTTAGTGAGTGTACACAATTAAATTGAAACTAAAAACTACTCCGTCACTTGATCTAACAATCAGAATTGAATGAAACGTGGTAGAGAAACCAATGAAGACACAAAAAAGAAGAATTCTGGGGAAAAAATCCTTAAGTCACTAATAAGAAAAATATGGAGCTTCTCAATACTTAAAAATTCATGATGGTCATAAAAATAAATTACTGTGATGAAACTGAAATGACATTTTATCTTTTCTTGAGGATTTTGAATTTTGTATTCAATGTATTTGCCATTCTCGTGAATCAGGAATAGCATTTTATGTACCATGGTACCTGAATTCTAAGATCTATCTAGATGAGGTCCTCAACTTTGAAATTCATTACCCTGAAGATGAATTTAACATGAGCTAGCATTTTTTTAACATGCTATAATCAGATTATGGATAATGCTTAATAGATTTCAAAATCTTCAACAAAAGTAATGAATCATTAACTGTTAAATAAATAAGTTAAGTTATTTAGTAACTGTTTTGTGAAGCAATTGTTAAGAAAAATTATATTTCTGAAAATTACCTGCAGAGTAATTATTGGACCTCCATTATTGTACAAAAATGGCTCAATAATAGGAAGCAATACTCTATACCATCTATCAACATATTTAATGTAAGCTGAAAAAAATTTAACATATTTGAAAAAAAAAAAAATATTCTCCACTAATAAATAATATATGAAATAATAACTAATAAGAATGTATATTATTTTCTCATAAGATAATTTTATTTGAACATAAACATCGGAAAGGAAAATCACAAATTAATACCGAGTAAGTCACATTAACCATTAAATAAAATCTTTCATTTATATATTTCTAAATACGAATAGCCTACTAACAAGCACCAGTTATATATGTATTCAAAGGATCTTCCTCCACATGAAATTTAAAACTTTTATAAAATTTTTTTTATTCTACAAGGAGGGAATCAAATTATATCAAATTTGAAACAAATTGATGCCTTCAAAATAAATTATATATAATAATTCCCATATTATAATATAATGTATATTAAAAAAACTTATGTTTCTACATACTTAATAACATTCTCTAACAAAAGTTTATGAATATAACTGTTATTTGTAGAAATATTTTCTAAATACACATTAGAATTTCATTTAAAAAACACAAAAATTGCATTTATTTTAGAAACTGAAAATAAATCAATGAATATTAATAAAAGATACAGATAAATGCTAACATCAACTCACTATAAAATAATAACAATTAAAGCTTACTTGGATCATATGATCGCAACTTTATATTAGAATTGTTTCTCATCAACCAGTAAGGAAGACCACCCTGAAAATAAATTATGTACCTAATATTATCATAGATATATATTAAAAATTACAGGTTTAATTAACACATATTTTTTTTACTTCATTAGGAAATGATTATCAAGATTGTTTGAAATAAAGAAAACAACATCATGATTAATGAAACGAAAATATAAAGTACCTACATGAAGAACAAATCAGAAAAAGAAATTCATGAAAAAATAGAAATTTTTATTCCTAAAATATTAATATATACTGTACTGTACTAGATAAAAAATATTAATCAAATACTGCAGTTCAATACATTACATACATTTTACAAAGTAAGCATATGAAAGTGAAGATTATTTATATATATTATGTTGGTTTATGATACAAGGGCTAGATTTGGTCAAACTGTTCAAAACAGATTGCTTACTTAAAAACTAGTATTATAAAATGAAGTATTTCACATAAATAAAATAACAATTGCTGACCGACTACAAAATAACACTATGAGGACCAATTTTTAAATCTAAAGTATAATATCAATATTTAAAACAAATGAAAATTAATTATCATGAGGAGTGTCTCCAGTAAGTACATGTGTATGCATTTTACAAATAAAAAAAAATTATTTGTTTTATATACTGTTAGTAGATAAATTAGTGGATAATTAGTAGATTATCTACTAAAAAAATTAGTAGATAAATATAAAGTCTTAAATTAATAGAAAAAGGAAAGAGAGGAAAATAAAATTAAATGAATGAAAAAAAAAATGATCGGTTGTAAAATAAAAAATTTAAAAAAAAAATTACAAGCAGAATTTTAATATACTACATTATTTTATAAACAGTTCAAAATTAAAATTAAAATTTTTGCATCTAACCATATCTCGCTCAGCATCAATGAAAGGCCCAGTTCGTAAAATTACAACCAATCCCAAATCATCAGCTGTTTTTAAAAATTTTGGCAAGTTATAATCACCATCAAAATTATATACACCTGGTTCAGGTTCATGATGGTTCCATTCAACATATCTAATTAAGGAAACAATAAATAAAAAATTAAACTATAAACAAATCAGCAATCAAAATAAATCAATGCAGTGAAAAAGTAACATAATATCAAAAAGAATCATAGTTGGAAAATCTAAATTAATAAATTGTTGAAATTGAATACATTTTTTTAAGAGCCCCTCAGTTACTCTATTGTGAATATAATCCACGATATAATTACAATTTAGTAGTAATTTATTTGTAGAAAAAAGTTGTATTTTATTTATATTTTACTCTATAAAACTACAGTATATAAATACTTACGTTTGTATAGCATTTAGACCTGCCATTTTCATCTTATATAATCTGTCATACCAAAATACCGAAGGTACACGAAAATAGTGAATTGAACCAGACATATATCGAAATGGTTTTCCATCTTTAAGAAAAGTGTTATTTTCATAGTCAACAGTGAAAGACTTTGAAAAAACCTATTAAATAAAGAAAACTATTAAAATACTATGGGATAACAAAAATGAAAAATAAAACTTTCATGAAATAAATTAATTATATTCTCTAATATTTTGATATCAATCATATAAACTATATCTTACTGTAAAAAGGATAATAAATAAGAAACTTAAAGAAAGTAATTATTATTATTATTAAATATTAGGTGGCAAAAACACATATATTATAACATAGAACATATTAAAAACAAAATCATAATTTTTTTTTATTATTTATGGAAGGTGAGAAATTCAAGGTTGCAATCCTCAAAAATAAGAAATAATTTTAAAATGATACACAGTTTAAAAAAATGAAAAAATTATAATGTTTAATAGTAACAGATTAAAATAAAGTAAAAGTTTAATATTTTGTCTAAATACAAGACTGTAATAAATAACAAATAATGGATTTACAATTTTAAATTACTTTACTGTCAATAGTGTTGAATCATTACATTAAAATATTATGAATAAATGCAAATATAATATATATATAAGTTTAATTTTGTATAAGTTGATCTTTAATTAAAAGAATTTTAAAATATCAACTTAAAATAATAAAAAGTTGCTTAAATATTCTATAAGAAAACATAGATATTTTGATCTAACCACTGTCACACAAAATAAACAGAATATTGACAATATAGGTAAATTCATAATTCTGTTATTTATATGCCAGAAAAATCATCTGACAACTGCAGGTAGAATAAGTCAAAACGTGCTTAGAGAACTGACAAACACTTAATATCGCAGATACACCCTCTTCTTATTTTATCTTATAGAAACAGCAGCATTGTTTAGCAATTCAAATAGTTACAAATACCGAAACTAACATGGATTTAAAGTTGCCAAAAATTATTCACAAAATTTTTAAAGATGTGTTTTACAAAGGGGAAAAAAAAAAAAAAAAAAAAGTAATATAATTTTTTTTTTTTTTAAGTCAATTCCTACTTTTTTTCACTATATTGCAGAAAGTCTTTTATAAATAATTTTCATTCATTTTTATAAGTTCATCTGGCGCCATCTATTGGTAGATATATGCAACTTAAATCTAAAATAAACTAAAATTAATTAATTAAATTTAATTACTGAATTAATATTTTAAAAAACTGTATTAAAATCAAGTATCATCCACTACAATTTAAAAAAATGTATTTGAACTTGGGTGGATGAATAAAAAAGTATTTTATGAACGATTGCAAATTTGAACAAATATATATAGGGAGAGTGTGAGCTAATAGAAGGAATAGAAAAAAAAATGTAATCGGATGGGCCGATATACAGGCTACCCTTAAGATTTAGAATTTAATGTCAGAACAAAACACATAACAGCAATTTTAGAAATAAAAAAAAAATATTGAATTCCAATTCCTTTCTTGAAAAATCTCATTTGCACTTTGAAATAAAATTGTCTTTGCTTTCACCAGACGATCTTTTAAAACAACTTCACATTAATTTTTCTTCTGAATTAATTTTTTTACTAAATTATTTAATAATTACTCAATTATTTTGTAAATAAATACATGTGCATAAAAACCTCTTGAAAGAAATGTAAACAAAATTGAAAGTTATCGAGGACACGAAAAATCCTACTCCTCAAAAAATATTTGCCGATTAGATTATAGATTATTACAGATTATTTTTTACAAATATTGTTATCACATCAAAATTATTAAATTGTACCTTATTATATAATTGATTTCCCAGAGTAAAAGAAACGTAGCACACTCTCAGAAGATTTTAATTTAAAATTTTTATTTAAAAACTCTCATTTACATGCAATATCCTTTTTAAGAATTAAAAATTTTTCAATTTAAGTAATAGGAGATATAGGGTAACTTTTTCCCTAGGTGCTCCTTCAACCATACTACCTTTGCCTTTGTCAGGAGAGATAGAATAAATTCCACTAGCAAAAAGCATATGGAGGTACTTGTATCAGTCAAAAACAGCTTGGTTCATCATCCTAAACCAGGATATCATTGAAAAAAAAAAAGCATTGGCATTGAAAGGCATTGGAAATTGAAAAGGCATGGAAAATACCATAATCGAAATTAAATTTAATAACAATCTGCTAATTAATTTCATTTTCGCTTTCGTAATTCCACGATCTTAATTTACGGCAGATCTCAAGGCTCCTTCCCACCGAGGCGACAGGCGACAGGCGACGACGCGACATGCGGCAGGCAAGAAAATATTTTCAACCCCTTCACAGCGAAACGTCAGAAATAGCATTATGCTAGCAACCGCTTCGAGTTGAAAGTGGGTCAACTCGAAGCGGTGCATTTCAAACCGGTTTCAGGCGAACATGGTGAGGCTAGTGATTAGTCAACTCTTGTCACTTAAATCTTCTCGCCTCGGTGGGCACGAGACTTTAAACGCATAGATTCAAACCGTAACGGCTAACAGGAGATTTCAATGCGGCACACACGGCTTGGAATAGCACTTCAATACTCAACCACGCACTCAATACTCACTCAACGTTTACATAAATTTATCAAAGATCGTAAAGACATTAAAAATCTTGCTCCACGCCCTCCCCCTAGCTCTCGAGGCACAATAAGTGACTTTGCACTTATATGGAACATTCCATACAACACCCCCATAGAGGTTATCAACGAACTTAACTTGGATCATCTCTCGCCATAGCTACACTTGATTTAAATGACTTTCTTTCCTTCACGCTCCACCGTAAAATCACTAACTGGTACAATTCCAACACACCGGATTTCCGATTGTAAAAATTAATGTCACAGGTGGGAAATAAGCACTCAATAATTTCACTTTTACGATGTTAGATGCATTTAATAATTCTTCCAAGTCGAATTTGAAACATTCAGACAAAAACACTTCTGTCGTAGATTAAAACGTCAATCAAACAGAGAAATTGAATCAGAACCTGTCAACGCACCAAAGCTTCAATTTTAAAATCTACCGTTAATAAATTAAACAAAAAACATTAAAAATAAAATTCCGTCCAAAAAGTAATAGCTGGTCAGAACACAACTATGCTGTTTCAGAATAACAGCGCTTCTCATTGGAGAAGGATTTGGCCACTTAGTACACAAAAACGGGGCTGATGAGACTCGCCAGAAAAATTAAACCGATTTCGTTACTTTGAAGTCTGTGTAAAATTTACGAATTCGACGTATTAACGCGAATTAACTTCTTCTGTACTGAAAATATCAAGCCATTGAGCTTTAGAAAATCACTCAGCACCGCATCAATTAGTAAGAGTTACTGAGCTCCTTCACGATGGTTTCTCAAACAAAATCAAAACAGGTTATCATCTTCTTAGACATCGCAAAAGCGTTTAACAAGATTTGAAATATTGATTTAATTTTTAAACTCATGTAACTTGTCTTCTCGTCACCTCTTGCACTCTTAATTAATGCTTTTTTTCTCACAAACCGCAACTACCGTGTTAAAGTTGACACACTTCTCCCCTCGCGCTATCACCAACTGTCTACTCCAGAGGTCTCTAGTTTCTCCACTGCTATTCAACATTTACGTCAACGATTTCTCGAGATTAAATACTATACAAACTGCTATGTAAGCAGAAAATACTACAGTTGTTATTACATAAAGAGATCATTTAAAATAATGATCGACATACAGAATTATATCTCCCTCCTCGAAATCTGGTTAATTTGATGGAAAGTAAAAGTATATATCTCTAAATGCGCCTGCATTATTATTTTCTAGGAAGCGACATCCACTCACGCTGTCTCTATTAACAATCTTTGATAAACCAATGCCTTTTGTATTTGAATACAAGTACTTGGAGTCATTTTTGACAATAAACTTAATTTTCAATCTTCATTTCCTCAATGCGACCAGGACAGCTTCTGTTGCTAGTCAACAAATTGATCCCCTTCTTCATTACGAAAGCAAGCTCTCAATCAAAAATAAACACATGCTATCTTCATAGTTTCAATCATATGGCTATCATCCATGCAACTGTAATTTGAATTACCCCTACTATGGCTAATATGAGGAAACTATAAGTTTTCCAAATTCTTACTTCCTCAGAATTGCAAAAGCATCGTTCTATTTTAAATTTCTGCATAATAAACATAAACTCGAACAGAGTCTTCACTATGCGAAACACTACTTTATTATTTTCCTTCAGAAATTTAATAGTTCCGATAACCCAAAATTCTCCAAAATTATAACTACAGCGAATCCCAAGCGAAAATACGCATTTAGATCACAAATTCTTAAGCATTCTTGATCGAAGGTAGCGGCAACAGGTAACTGGCATACCACTTACAGAATACCATTGGTGTCAAAGTCTCCTTAACCACCAAATCAGAATTAATGTTTACAATTAGAATTCCCGAGGTTGCATAAAAATTTTAAAAAATTAAAAAATAAAATTGATTAAAATAGAAGAAGCCAAAAAGAACTTCTCTGGTAGAATTGAGGGACCAGAAAATAAAAGAAAAAGATTTAAAAAAATTAAAAATCGGTGCATTTAGGGGCCAGTTGAGCTGTCTCAAAAAATACAATTAAAGTTAAAAAGAAAAAAAAAGTAGTTAAGATGATAAAATACTATACTTAACAGAGGTGTAATTCAGGGGCAAAGTGGGTGCACAGAAAAGTGGAGGTAAATAAGAGCTAGCTAAACTTCCCTGATATTGTGGCTATCTTTACATTTGCTTATAAGTAGGACAAGGAAACTCGCTCCAAACTCTTTTTGAAAAGGCCCTTGAATACTTACAGTTTTTCAGCAGAACTGTTGCACTTCAACAGTCTGTTGTAGACACTTTCTATTCAGCCGAGCGAATTAAAAATCTGGGCGAATTCCTACAATTATAGTTCGCCCGGTGGCAAATCTTAGTGAGTCTCTCAAAAAGTTCGAGGAACATTTCAAGGAGTCGTATTGTGCTTGCTGGAAAAATGCTCAAGATGTTCCCAAAAGATGCTGATCATCACAAGGATATTACGAGATATCTCAAAGAAAATAACATTGAATTCTTCATTATTACCCCCAAGTCAGAGAGAGATCCATTAAAGCAGTCCTTAAAGGCCTACCTGTTAAAACTGATATTGAAAGAATTCAACTAACTCCAGCTCTTAAGGAGTTTAATAACATTAAGATTACACAGCGTCACAAAACGAATACGAAATAGCCATTACTATCTGGTAACTTGTTCTGTCGCGCTGTGATGCAAATAATGAAGTCTTTAAGTAAGATTCTCTACCTTAGTGCCAAAATAGAAGATAGTAAACAAGAGTAGCAATACCTTAAGGAATGTACCTAATATACCAAGTCTGAAAAATTAATCAATCAGCCTGAATTAACTGCGGCGCTAACGGTCATCTACACTGCGTAAAAAAAATAGAAGGACAGTGTTTTTTTGCCAATTAATATCTCTTATTTTCTCCTAACTACCAGATAGTTATGCAGATTTAGTTTAATAACCCTTTTTTCCATTTTAGGCAAAAATTAAACATCTACCACTAATATTATTAATAAAATTAGTATATATAATTTCCGATGCGTAAAAAAAGTAGAAGGACATTTGCTAATATATTTAATTTAGTGAGCTGTTCTTTAGTCTAATAGTGATTTTGTACTTTGTTTTATCCTTTTCTGTCAAAAAAAATCTAATTTGTTTAAAAGTTATGCTGTTTCTCCGTTCTCAGAAATGCCTAAAGGAATACCTTTGAACGATTTTTAAAAAGGCCAAATTTCCGCATATCAAAATGATGGTAAAGGTGTCAGACAGATTGCTCGATTGTTGCAGGTGAGCCCCAATACAGTTTTAAACTTTATCAGAAATCCTTATAAAAATGGAAAGAAAAATAAGACTGGTAGACCGAAAAAGTTAACACCACGTGATGAAAGAAAACTTGATCGTGTGCTTAAGAAGAACAAAGGAAGTGTTTCAAAGGCAAGAAATCAAGCAGGACTTAATCATGTGACGAAACAAACAGTTTACAACTATATTAAAAGATCTAAAAAATTCATTTTCAAAAAACGGAAACATCATCCTAAGTGGACACAAGCTCACATTGATAACCGTTTAGCGTGGGCTAAGGAGCACATGTCCTGGACTACAGAATGGACTTCTGTGATATTTTCCGATGAAAAGAAATTTAACTTAGACGGTCCAGACGGATATCAGCACTACTGGCATTGTCTGGAGAACGAAGGCCACTACTATTCAACACGACAAATGGGAGGAGGGAGTTTAATGGTTTGGTTGGCTGTTGGATACGGAGGAAGGACAAGTCTGGTTTTCTTAAATGGTAGGCAGAAACATACAGACTACATTCAATTGCTGAATTCCAAGCTTCTTCCTTATGGGGGGTGAAGAGGGAAAGTTTCAGCAAGACGGAGCTTCTATTCACACCGCGACTGGAGTCAAAAATTGGTTCCTAACAAATAATGTGGATGTTTTACCATGGCCAGCCAAAAGCCCTGTCCTTAATATAGTGGAAAACATCTGGGCAATGCTAGTTAGTCGAGTTTATGCTGATGGAAGGCAATTTGATTCGCTAACTCAGCTTCGAGAAGCATTGAATGACTCGTGGGACAATTTTTGTCAAACAGAAGTTCAATCTCAATACAATTCGCTTCCAAACAGAATATTTGAAGTTATAAAGGCCAATGGGAAGAACATTCCTTATTAAAATCACTATTTTTTCATTCATTATAATGCTGTCCTTCTACTTTTTTACAAAGTTTCAAAAAAGAGAAACTATTTTTGTTGCCATTAATATTTTATGTTTGAATATCATAATTTTGATGTTAAAATTGTATTTTTAAAATATTTGTAAAATGTTTCTAATAAAAAATTTTAGTAAAAATAAAATATTTTTCGGTTATTGTTACAAAATCAAGTGTCCTTCTACTTTTTTTACGTTGTGTAGCTGTCTGGCGGGGATGACCAAGATTCCCTAAGCCTCGTTCTAACACGGATCAGACCATCAATTTATGTAAACATATCAATCCCATCATTACTCCCTGACAAGCCACTCCAGATGTCAGCTTTGTTGTGGTCCTCCAAGCCATAACGATCAATCAGTAATATTCCTTCAAAAATTATGTTTATTTTGAAGGAGTTTGTCACCGTTTTTACTATTACTAATAGCTGTATATTCTCATTGACCAATAAATTTAAAAATATGCAAAACCCAGCTGATAAATTACAAATCTTTATTCAATGTTTATCTCAAAATACTCCTACGACTGAATGATAGCTATGCTGTTTACAGGTCCTTGTATACGCTATTGGAAATCATGTAATGTTATATCTAAACTCAACGAATCCTCTTACTTTCTGTATAAACACCAACCACATATCGTACTCTTGCAGAAAACACACCTCAAATTATTTACTATATTTTTTTATCCTTGATTACATCGTTCCTTATAACAATGGCTCTCAAGATCCTTATCCATTTGATGGTATTGCAGCTCTTGTTCACAATTCTTTAAAGCAAGATCTTAACTTATTCTAATTACTCTTCTTAATACCCTTCAATACAACTTAATAAATATTAACTTTCCATATAACCTTCCATTCCCAATTGGCTACATCTAGATCCCAAATTACATTGGTAAAAGTAACTCATAATATTAGAATTCTTTTGTCTACTTTATGTGGTGACTTCAATGCTCTTCACATTTCTTGGAGTTGTACTAGAATAATAGTACAGATATTTTTATTGAAATTTTTGCGAATCATTTTGATCTCGATTCTTGTCCTAGTCATTTTATTCGTTATGGACAAAATTCTTCCTCCACTATTGACCATGTCTTAACGAAGAATTTCCAATGTTATTTTAAAATTAATTCTATCCCAGAACTCTATTCTGACCATAATCTGGCAATTGTTCAATTTAATATCCCCTTTCATTCCATTTAAATTCCTCAACAGTGTTATGTGGCTACTAACTGGGCTGATTTTAAAATTCATCTGGATAACAATTTCTCTGAAGGACATGATTTTGAAGTTACTTTTCTCATCAACCATACTCTAAATTCATATAATGCATCCTCTAAAACTTTCTCCCCGGAAAAAAAGAAACATCTTACTACCACTACCTTAAAACTACCTTACTACCACTTAGAAACTACCTCATCACCAACAAAAACAAAGCAAGAAAAAACTGGCAATCATTTAGAGGTCCTGAGAGTAAACGTTAATATACTCTGCATAGACTCTCGTCCGAAGGGAAGCGGCCTGATGGCCAAGTGGCTAGCGCTCTAGCCCCTAGTTTCAGGCTTCAGATTCGAATCCTGGAGGTGGCATGGATGTCCGTTGGTGGTTCGAAATCCACGTTAAACTGTAGGTCCCGGTTCTAATTAGTCTAAAGTGTGCACAAAATGACCTTAGAGCGACAAACCAAATCTACTAAGGGAAATTTATCTTTACAAGAAACAATCCTGGGAAAATCAACTCCGCACTCTGAATCACGCTGATGGTGATTTCAACGCCCATCACACTTTATGGGGCTGTACTAGAAATAATGGTACAAGCGTTTTAATCTTGACATTCTTGCAAAATCTGGAGGATTTCTAGGACTTTTAAGAGTAAATCTACTAACATCAAAACTATTATTATAGATCAAATCTCTTTTATCATTTCAAATAATCATGAAGTGAAACTATTGCTGACTGCCTTTAAAATCAATTTATTCGAAATAATACCTCAAATTTCCACAAATCTTCTTGTTGAAAATATTATTAGTGGATTTTATAATAGTTATCCTAATGCTAAAATTGTTCATACTAAAGCCTCTACTGTTATTATCTATATTTATATAATAATAATATCCTGATTTAGACAATATTACAAACAAAATTCTCAAAAATCTTCCTTTTAAAACTATCTTAATCTGTGATATTATTAATTGTATTTTTTATCTTTTCTATTATTCTAACTGTGGGAAACTGCATGAATTATTCCAATACTTAACCCTGACAAAGATCTCACCAAATCCAATAGTTACAGACTTATTTCCTTACTTTATTCTTTTAGGAAAAATTGCGGGACATTCTATCCTAAATTACTTTAAAATTTATATGAAAATAAATATATTTATGATTTCTACACAATTCGGCTTTACGGAGAAACTTTCTACAGCCCATCAACTTCTAAATCTCCCATAAACTGCTTTGGAGGAGTTTTGCAGTTAAATTTGGCACCCCAGAGATCTTCCTTGATGTGGCCAAAGAATTTGATATAGTATGATTTATAATGCATGTTCATAAACTTATCACTTTTAACTTTCAACCATTTATTATTAAACCTATGCACTCTTATCTCATTAATAGAAATGTAAATCAAAACCAACCAACTTCACTACCTGGCATTGAAGATCTCAACTTATTCCAAAATGCTATTATATTAATGAAAGAATTCATTTCTCTTTTCACTGATATCAAAAATCTTCTAAATTTAATCAATCAAATTAATTCTACCAACAATAAAGCTGACAAGCTACAAATCTTTGCCAACTGTATGTGCTCCAAACCATCTAACAATGCCACGTAATGACTAGGTTGGTTAGAGGACTTAGTAGTTGAAACGTTTTCGTTTCTCCCCAGGTTCTGCTCCTCTATAGCTCACTTGCAATTAATTGACCTTGTACGATTCGCAGATTTTCCCCGTCATTACCATTTCATTCTCTTAACAAACTGCTCTGAAACGTTTTTGTTATTTCTAACTTGTACTCCTTTATGAATTAGATTAACCTTTGAAAGTATTTTTATTTTTAAGTTCTCTTTCCTACTACGTTCAGTTTGTAATTCTTAAAATTCCTCTTTTTACTTTATTATTTTAATTATTAAATTACAATTAATAATTAATTAAATACTTTATTGAAAAAAAATTATCTTCTTCATATATTATCTCTATTTTAATTGTTTATTTTTAATGCAATGGGCTTAAAGCTAAAGTGACTTCCCTTTTATTCAAAGAAGGAGTTAACGGTTACCTAGCAACCAAGGCGCTCCGTCAACCTACAAATCGTCGTCGTCGTTAATAGAAATTTCATTGGTATGATTAATAAAGTAGATTAAGAAATAAAAAATTTTAAAGCTAGCTTTCCTTAAGGATATCTTTTAGGAGCTTTTCTCTATATTATCTTTATAAACGAAATTAATCAATCCCACAATGTCAAACTTTCACTCTATGCTGATGACACTGCACTCCTATGCAAAAAAAAAAAAAAAATCATGTTACATTACTCATCTATTGCAAAATTACAACTCATCAATTTAAACTGGTTATCTAAATGAAAAATTTCATCAAATACTAATAAAGGCAATTTTTTTTTTTACACGAGATTATCTATCTGGCATCGTATCCTAACGTCACTATCCATAATTATCTATCCTATCGTCACTATCGATAAAAACCTACTTTTAACGTCACTATTTTTAATAACATTGTTAACTGGCCCACCAAATTAAGTGCTTGGGATTTATTCTTGATAAATCCCTCATTTATCGCAAGCATTTCAATAATTTAAGAAAAAATGTTACCACTTCCATTTATATTTTTTTATCTGTAGAAAATCTAAGTTTTCTATTAAGCTGTTATTATTTTATTCTCTTTTTGGATTTTGCTTTTACTTATTTTTTATTTTTCTATTTTAATGTCAAATTTTCTTTCTTTTAAGAACTTAACTTTTATTTTTTCATTTAATTACTTATATATATATATAAATTTATATACATGCATAATCTTTTGTTTATTAGTTCCTTTTACTTTTTGGGCAAGTTTCCTTTTGTCTACTTTGCTGCTGCTGCTTCATGCATTGTATTTGCTTCTCTTCTTAAGTTTCTCCAAGATTGAAGCCCTCGGCTGCCACCATGCCAAATCATCAGCATCACCAATGCTCAAGAAAGAAATCGCCACCACAAAGAAAAGTTTCCTTTTTCTATTCTGTTGCTGTCTCATGCACTGTATATATCTCCTCATCTGATGTTTTTCCATGATAGAGGCTAACGGCTACTTTGTAGCCAAGGAGCTTCGTTAAATACAAATTTGTTGTTGTTGTTTTCTATTACAAATAAAAGAAACTCATCTGCATGCATTAGATGCGTCTCATGATCACATACACAGTCCAGTTTTGGGCTCTGCAGCCAAGTCAAATATGAAAATCATTAAGACTTGAAAATAAAGTTCCTCGAATGATTATAAATTCTCCTTGGAACTTCAGAAATGAGAAACTGTAACATTCTCAAATTAAGGCAAACAATTTTAAGACATTTGGCTCGTTGACTGGCTAGGAAAACTATTTTAGATATAATACAGGAATTTTAGAAAGTTTTTAAAATTTGGCATAAATGTATAAATGATTTTGTATATTTTCGAATTCATTTTCTGTTGGCATGAACATAAAATTGGCAATATACAAATGGAATAGATCGAATATTGAATGGTTGATTGGAATAAGGGATTGGATTTACTAACAAATGGAAGAAACGAAAGGAATTAAAAGAAAATGTAATAATGCTAATTTACTGACTTCTGCAAAGAAAATATTTTTGGCCTCACATTCATCTGTTATTTATATCAACCTTATTTAAAGTGTATATATTTTTGACATGCTATTTATAAGGATGAAAAGTTATCAAAAGTGCAATTAAACGAAAAAATTTGATCGGTAGCTTCAAAATTTGGGCAGTTAAAATTGCAATTGCAACTATTTCCATTCAACTAAATATCAAAGAATCAGAGTTTTAAGAACATTATTAAACGCTTCACAAATTTCATGTCTATCTGATATGTTAAAGTATTTCTGTGAATTAGTGAAGTTTTAATTAGTCCTATATATAGTTGTGAGAATTCGTTATTGCTTATTAATTTCTTGAAATATATGTGGCATCATTACTCTGTAAATTTTACTTGATATGTTGGCAACGGAGAGTATTATTCTAATCATTATTCTAGTCGTTGATGAATTGTGTCTTTCCGACGTAGCTTGTATTTAAAGGTATTTACTTATTATTTAAATAATTATTTTTAAAGCGCCTTGCATATTTGTATCAATGGCAAATATTCTGCAAATTAGAGTGTTAGAAGTAATACTGATCAAACCGATGGTACGGAATTAATCAGAGGAAAATTTTTCAAAATTTATTACTCTGACGAACAACGTTAAAAAATGGCGTACTACTGCGAAGTTCTAGAGAGAAGTTGCTCTATGAAGTAGTAGCTCTAGAAGCTGCTGTAGCATTCTATGAAGGTATAATTGCAATACTGTACTGTACGTGTGTATTATTAAGAAGTACTTATTTTTAAAAAGCAACTAAAAATGGCAATGTCAGAAAAATGTTAAAGGAGATCCTACGTGTACTTGCATCCGAGTAAGGATTTGAAAATGCTCATAATTTTAAAGATTATTAAACTAAATAAGTTGATGATTGAAAGTCCAATCTATGACGAAGACGTTTTGAAAGAGTAATTAATACAATAATAAATATATGACAAAATAAGTAAAAAGGAAAAAAGCCAAGTTGAAGAAAGAAAACACGAAGAAGAAGGGGGAAAAAAAGCCAAAAGGAAAAAAAAAAAGTCAAGTTGGAGAAAAAAAAAGCCAAATTAACGAAAGAAAACGTCAAGATAAAGACCCAAAACGCCAAGATAACAAACCAAAACACCAAGATAAAGAATCAAATCGCCAAGATGAAGAGCCAAAATGCCACGATGAAGAGCCAAAACGCCAAGATGAAGAATCAAACCGCCAAGAAGAGGAATCAAATCACCAAGATGAAGAATCAAATCGTCAAGAAGAGGACTTTTCTGAAGCCGAATAAAAGGCCAGAGAATTCTTACACTGGTTTTACATACGAAATTAAAAATTACTTTACAGAATGGATATCAAGGTTTCAAGTAGAAAATTTAAACAAAATTCAGACTTAATAATTTGCGACCAAATTAAAGGAAAGGTTCCATCAGATGTAAGAGACCACTTCGTCCATGATTGATAAGACGAATTTCCACTAAGTTAGTTGACTATGAATGTATACTACTGTGTCCAAAAAGGAAGACCAATTATTATTTTTATCAAAAACTCTTTATTTATTCTTCCAAATTTATTTCATCGCCTTCAAAGTAATCCCCTCCGGACACAATGCACTTATGCCAACTTTTTTTCCAATCCTCAATGCATGTTAATAAGTCATCGGCAGGGATGGCCTTCAAAGCGCGCCGTGATTTACATTGAAGCCGTGATTTACGTTCAGTCGGCTCAAAACGGTATCCCCGGAGTGACTTTTGAGTTTAGGGAATAGCCAGAAGTCGCACGGTGTGAATACGGTGATTGTGAAACGATAGGGGTTTCATTTTTGGCGAGACTGTCACGAAGAATCAATGCAGTGTGATTTAGTGTTTTCAGTACCAATAGAGATTTGACACGTTTGATGCCCAAAATGGAATTGACCAATCCTTTTGAAATTCCAACATCAGTAAGGTCTCTAATTGTAAATCGACGGTTTGCAAGCACTAAATTTTTAATTTTTTCGACGTGAGTTTCGTCGGTTGAGGTTGAGGGTCGACCAGAGGGCTCTTCGTCTTCATCGCGTTCTCTGCCTTCTTTGAACTGTTTATAGCACTTCTAAACACTTCTTTCCGATATAGGAATGCTCACCGAATGCCTTTTGCAACATTCTACACGTTTCCTCAAACAAAATTGAATGCAATTTCTTTGCTCAATTAATTCAGACATTTCAAAAATCGTCGGAATCAGTTTTAGCATCGCCCGAAGCCAGCACTAATGAATATTTTGACAGTGTTGTCAAGGACAGTGCCAGCAACCTAAAAAAAAAAAAAAAAAAAAAAAAAAAAAAAAAAAAAAAACCCAAGTGAAATTCCATGTAAATTCCATGAAATAGAGCTGAAAAAGCATTAGATTCCAAACTGAGAATTTAAGAAAACCTACCGGATGTAAACAAAATCACAAAAATTATCCTTTGTGTTGGAGGAACGAAAGAAATAATGACACCAATTGGAGAACCGCCTACAATAACTCCAAACAATGCTATTCGGCAACAAACAATAGATGAAACAAACCTTCGGACCATAATCACTTATCTGATTTTCACAATTATACAGGAAGCAGAGAAAGTAACCGTCATTCCATGCATATATTTTCCAACATAAGTTTTGAAGAAAATTTTAAAGGATTGGTTACTACCAATGCTAAGTTCGACGATAATGTATTTTTCGCATTGTAAATTTGATTCGTGAAGAAACTTATGCGAAAATTCATGCACCTCAATTGGAAGATGGAGCTATTGAAATATCAGGAATTGGACAAAATAACTTAAAAAATATTGGACGCTTTTCCAAAACGATTACTATCAATGAAAATACATTTTTATTGAAATTCCATGACGTTCCTACTCATATAATGAATTTTGAAGTTATTTTAGATATTGAAATTTTTAATCATGCTAAAGTATCTTTTTCGCATCACCATACTGAAATCCCCAAAAATTTAAGTAAAGACACAAACAAGATAATTTATGTTAATGAAGGTTGTGGTGCTAAAGTCCTAAAAGATAGGTGACTATCTTTTAGGACTTTCTTTATTACTCTTCATGATACAATCGTTCCATGTCAAGTCGGCGGTGACATATTGAAAATAGGAATACATCAGAACTTAATAGATGTTTGGGAATATTTGGCCTAAGTTTATCTACTCAAGAGAGGGACTTTTTTTTTTGGAAAATACGCCTTTACTGAATATGTAAAAGTGGTCTATTATTCCTAGAATGGCCGATTACGCGGATTTGAATTTATGTATTTTGAAAACACAGACAATGTCAGAATGGGAAAAGGAGCGGTTAAATGGTCAAGAAAAAAATAGGCAAATGATTCGAATTTGTTTCTCCATTATTAAAAGGGTTCACACAACAACTTTAGAAATTTATATGTGAGAACCTACATACTCATACTTTGGTGGACATGAGAAAGAAAACAAAAAAAAATGTAAAATAGATTCAGAAGAAAATAAGAAGATTGGTGATAAAAAATAAAGTACCGAATCATGTATAAAGTACAGTGCATCATGAATAATAATCAGAGTCTCTTTGAAAATGCTTTGATTCTATGCCAGAAAGCATGTGAAGAGCAACAGTGAAACGATATCCATTCGCTGTAAAAAATCTTAAAACATTGAAATTAAAAGAAAAAATTGAAATATTATTTCCTTTAGCGTGAAACATGTTCTTAGCAAAACCAACTGCATAAAATCTGTAAAGAATTCTTGTAACGCTATAATCGCTGATAATGGAAGCTTGAATGTTTACCAGAGTGGAGATTGTTGCGTGATGGTAGAATAGAAAAACCATACCTAGATACCTAGACTCCACACGGAAACCAGCAACGAGAGGCTCATCCACCTTTGAGGGCGGAGCGAAATGCTGCCGAATCAGTGTGCTCTTTCATTCCGAACGAGTGCAGATCCGTGAGAAGCACCCGCATTTGAGAATGGTTCACTGACAGGGTACACAGTACCCCAATCCGGTCCTTGTCCGGTCAGCACAAGCCAGTTCTTGTTGATTTTCTCAATGTTGAAAGTGCTAACAGCAAGGATGGGCTCGTGGACCCAATGGAGGTAATTCATCCTGGCAGTCAACCATTCTCAAATGCTGGCGCTAGTCTCGGATGCACACTCGTCTTAGATGCAATGCCACCTTCGCCAGCTCATCGCTCCCTCCGCTTTGCTGAATGAGCCATCTCCTCACCAACCCCGATGCAGGATCTCAGCCTAGGTCAGGGATGCGCAAACTACGGCCCGCTGGCCAACTCCGGCCCACCGAAAAGTTCCATCCGGCCCGCGGATAGAATTTTAATGTGCCTGTCAGAGGCAAATTAAAAGAAATATATATTTATATATTATATATACATCTCCTTTTCTACTTTGATTAAATATTATTTTTTTTCTTCCTTTACTGATGATCTTTCTACTTTCTCTATTTTTGTTCTGCAAAACATAAATTGACAGAAATAGCAAGCACAGACAGCTTCAATCGGTAAAGTGTTAAAAGCGGAAGTTCTTTGTTAGTTATAGCTGTTTACAAATCATTATCGAAAGTAAGTTTCCCAAAATTAATATCTCACGCCCAGAAAATCAGTGCTATGTTTGCTTCATCTTATATAAGTGTTTTCAACTATGTACCTTAGAAAGAATTATTTCAGAAGTAGACTGACAGATGAGCATTTAGGCTCGTTCCTTAGTATCAATACATCTCACTTCGAACCTCAATACTATAAGGAACTTTTAAAAATGAAATTCCAAATTCCCTCAACTCATTAACATATGTAAATTGTAATACTTGTATATTGTTTTTAAATTTTAGAAAAATTTATCTTGGCCTGCCAAACTTTTTTTTTCGCGACCGAAAAAGTTTGCTCTTCCGTGGTCTAGGCAATATCCAACCTACTATCGCGGCAAATCTCCGCTCCAATAGACATTCCTTTCCTAGCCATCAGGTAATAGCAGCGTTACGAGAATCTGTTATTGTTGCGCAGTTGATTTCAAAAAGAACGTGTTTCATGTTAAAAGAAATTTTTTAGAATAAAAAATTTTTAAAAATATATTTTTGGAGAAATTTTAATTATGTTGTTCTTGATTTTGAAGACATGGAAAAAATTTTAAGTCAGAATTAAAAGAAAATTTTTATACAATTATAAAAAAAGGTTTAATGTTTTAAAAGGTTGAATAATTTAAGTATTAGTATTTAAAATAATTTGAAATATAAATATTTTTTCTTATAAAATTGAATGTCTTCTACAGCAAAATACAATGCCATTTCAGTGCTTTCTCTTCCAAACGCAATCCGAATAAAAATTGTAAAAAAAAAAAAAAAAAAAAAAAAATGCAAAATTGGCAATTCTAAAAAATTATAAATAGTTACTATTAATTTTTTGAAGGAAAATATTAGAAGTTTAACCAGTCTATTTTGAATTTTGCAGTAATTTTTGTCTATTTTGAAATCTATAGTAAATATAAAATGTACTGTAATTTTTAGTCTATTAAAATGATGGATGGGTTATAAATAATGATTTTTAAAAAGGGACTATATAATTTTATAAAAATTAGGAAAATTATTAGAATAACAAATGTATTTTCAAGTCTATTGTAATGTCTATAAAGATTATATGTCTGTTTTGATGACTATTATGAATTTAATTGATCTCCTGCTTTAATTGTTAACAAGCAGGAGGTGTTTTTCTTAAATTTTATCCCCCTGTTTATCTTTTTCATTATTATTCATTAATTTTAAGCAACCCCATTTTGTGCTAATGTTTTAATTAAATTAAGATGTGGAGGTATTGTGGCTCTTAAAGCCACCTAGGAACTCCGAAATCGGTACTCCCGTTGCCCGTATGAATTTAAATCTATTGCATTGATGAATGAGTTTTTAATGATAGGCTATTCAGATTTTTTTTAAAATTTTCTTTTTGATTGGAGGCTACTGGAGATTGTTTGTTCTTGTTATTATTATGATATTGCAAATTGCTATTTCTTGAAAGATAGTTCGAATTTCTCAATTTTGGCGAACATTATTTTTAATAAATATTTTTGTTTTTTTAAATTGTATTGTCTTCTTTCTACTGTTTGAGGTGAAGAGTTGACTTAGGCTATTGAGGTTTTTTTTTTTAAATTTTCTTTTTGATTGGAGACTACTGGAAATTGGTTGAGTTGAAGTTTTTTACTATTATATTATTGTAAAATGTTATTTCTTGAAAGATAGTTAAAATTTCTCTATTTCGGCGAACATTTTGTCTGATAAATACTTTTCTTTTTTATAATTGTAGTGTTCTCTTTCTATTGTTTGAGTTGAAATGGAGTTGACTTTTGTAGGTTTTGCAGTTTCTTTTGAATTATTATAATTTTTTTTCCAAATGATATGTGATAAAAGTAATGGTGAATAAGTTCATGAGTAGAATTATGTTGTATGAATTTACGGCTATTATTAAGTCTATTATTAGGCTATTATCAAGATAAATGGAATGAAGATCAGGAATTGGCAATACATCAGTTTTTCTTTATTCTAGAAAACAAAAAGGTTAATATAGTATAAAAGTTATATAATTTACTGTAAAAAACCTTATAATTTACAAAAATAAATGCAGTTTCTCATCTAAAATTCATTGAAACATTCACTAAGTATTAAGAAAATTATTTCCAATTTTGTTTTCTGAAGGACTAAATGGTTTTTTTTAAAATAAGGCGTTTTGACAAGAGATCTTCTACTACACGTTCGCGGCCTGATGTCCAATTGCCCAACGCTCTGGCCTTTGGTATCACAGGCGTCAGGTTCGAATACTTTTTCTTTATTTTTATAGCTTTTAGTAAACATACCACTAGTAAAATCGTTTTAAAATAAAGTATTCCGTATTTCTTAACTTGTATATTGAGATGGCTGGAAATAGTATAATGATTTTTGTAATTTATTGAATGCAATTGAAACGGAAATAAAAGCTTTTGTAAACCAGTCTTAAGTCTCTTCCGCATTGATGATTTTTGTAGAAAATAATGAAAGAAACATATTGCTATTTCCTCTAATTTTGCATGTTGCGAAGCAACATGGCTGCGCAAGCAGCTGCTACCTTCTATCTTATTTCTGTACAAAGACGATGAAGAAATGCTTTGCGATAAAAGAACGGTAGAGACTATTAGGAAGCTTGCCCAAATAGATTTAAAAAAGAAGAAGCAAGAAATTAAGATAATAATATTTTAATATAATAATTTTATATTAAACTAAATTATTATTAGTTTAATATAAAAAATAATAATAATAATAATATTGGTAAAAACGCGAAATGAAAAATTGCTTAGTTAAGCGAAATGGATGCGAAAACGAGTTTGGTGTAGGCAGTCTGCAGTGGAACAAAGTACAAGGTCAGCTCTTTGTACGGTGAAGAAATAAGAAAGCGTTTTCTAAATACAGATTAACTAGTGGACAATAAACAAGTCAAAATCAGGAAACAGTATTAATTAAGAGTGCAGTTCGCCGGAGTTTTGCATTTTTAGGATTTTCAATATCGTAATCAGGCAGTCGTTTGATCAAATCGTTATTAATGTTTGGGAGATTGGAATAACAATTTTGAGCGAAAGGGAACAGACATTAATTATTGTTTTGAAAGAATTTGGAAAATCCATACAGAATAACAAATAATTTATCTTCCTTGTTTTGCATATCACTGTACATGGAATGTACGCCATCTTTAGAAAATAGTTGTGCAAATTCTTTTATGATATTTTTTTTCTTTCTAATGCAGCTGGCAAACACAGACAGCTTGGTCTTTGGATGCCTTAAGGCAAGTGCTGCAGAGACGTACTCACTTTGCATTACCCAGGGGGCGCGTATTTTGGATTATAACAACTTTTGGATGCTATTGTGTATTATTTTTTATCTGTCTGTAGAAGAAAAATCATTAATTAATCATCATTAGTTATTTATTAATTAAACACCGTAATTTTTCATTATACAATTGTTTACGTGAACAATTGTTTAACGTAACGTAACGGTAGGTGTTTAGTTGGAGTACCAGGGAATTTCCCGTACCTCCATATCAATAAT
>BPLQ01014241.1:395-17350 GCA_021605075.1 Caerostris darwini
TTGCGTAGAAGGTGAAAAAAAGGGGATTTTTCAGTGAGATCAAAAAATTGGAACGTGAGCAACTTTCTTGAAATCGAAAATGGAAGATTAAAGAAGCAGCAGAATATATCTATATAGGTTTTTGGCGGAAGGAAGCTACGAAGGGATTTTCTGTTACCTTTTCTCCTCCCCTAAACTAAGTTTCCGTTCAGAATATTTTTAGTTGGATTAACTCTGACATATTTTATTTATAAAAATCAATCCTTTTATTTTCTAGGCTTTAAAATTGAACTTTAATCTTTGATATATATATATACCAAGATGAATAATCGATATAGGTAACAATTTAGAAAAAATATTTTATTGATAATTTCATTTAAATATTGTCAGGAAATGGGTTTATTTTTTATATATGGACAGATTGTATTACAAGATGAACCTTACGTCGAAATACTTATGTATCTACTAATAATCATTTAATAACGTTTAAATTGTATTGTGCAGGTTAAGCAACTAAATTGAAACTGGATGTAGTTGGGTTGAGATATTTGAGGCCTAGGTTTGAGAACTCTCAGCTTTATTTATACTTACACATATAATTAGAGACATACAATATTTAATACATTTAAAGACATGCTTTGTTAAACTGTTGCAACTGTTCAAATCAATCTAATTACAACCAGCAGTGTAAAATACAACAGTATTGTAACAATGAGATTAAAAACATATGCTTTAAAAAACAACAATGCATCTCATTGTTAGAATAAGCATAGATTGCTGAAAACTGCTCCCTGTTACTGTGCAAGAATGGAAATAATTCACAATGTAGTTTGCACTGATTTAATGTGGTATGTGATTTTTTGCTCATTTTTCTAAGCTTATTTCGTAAGTTATAAAAATGGATTCTCTATTTAAAGCGCTCGCTTGGCTCAGTCTCGCTATTTGTTTCTTACTGTCCCCATCTAATTTTCCAATGCTTTGCACAATTATTACTGTCTTCAATATCCTCTATATCATCAACACTGCACTCGATAAAAAAATAATCAATAAACCTTCCACTTTTGAAAATATTCCCTTAATCATAATAAAAACTGGTACACCAACTATTGACGAACTATTAGTCCTCCCAACCACCGAACAAGCCCGAATCACAGATAATTGCCTAAAACCCACTGTCACTTTTAACGAATATCCTGCTCCTTTTAACTATGTACCCTCTCAAACAATTCCAAACATTACTGTAGAATTCCGAAGTC
Organism: Caerostris darwini; assembly: GCA_021605075.1. NCBI lineage: Eukaryota > Metazoa > Arthropoda > Arachnida > Araneae > Araneidae > Caerostris > Caerostris darwini. Next base: position 1,631 of record BPLQ01014241.1, read on the forward strand.
CAACAGTCGATGAATTATTAACTTACCCTACTATAGAACAATTTCAACACAAACATAAAATCTTGAAACCTATCACCTTTTAAATATTCCATCATACCTCTTCTTACAAATAGATACACCGTTAAGAAAATAATAATAATAATAATAGATTGTCGCCTATAATAATAATAGAACTTGAAAAACCACCTTTAAATAACTAAAATCCTAATCATTTTAGAGGATATTGAAGAAAATAATAATAATACATTCAAACCCTCAACTGAGCAAAAAATACAGCCAAATTATGTAATAAACAACAGCAACGAAACCATAGATCCTATGTCATCATTTCCATCCATCCAATTTCACCGTAATATAATCTTTGGTCTCTTTCTTCAATATCCTGGATTTGAAAATATCTGCAATCATCAAGAAAATAACTAAAGATCCAATATCTTCTGAAATAATACAAACAATTATAAAAGAAACAGGACAACCAGCCACTGAAGAATAGACTTTCCAACTACATCAGCCTCAATAATCTATATCATCAATCCAGACACAATCATCTGTAATACCAATATAATTTGGACTCAACTCAAACAAAATTTGATCAAACTGCAGGAAAGAATATTTCCAATTCATCTATTTGACAATGAATTCATCCAGATAATGCGAAAGAAGCCAATCATCTAATACAGGTATCCTTCATCTACAGATCTATAAGCTTTCATCTACCTATCCTTCATCTACAGACCTATAAGTCTTCAGCTACCTATCCTTCATCTACAGACCTATACTTCTTCAGCTACCTATCATTCATCTACAGATCTACCCATCCTTCATCTACAGATCTATAAGCCTTCATCTACAGGTCTATAAGCCTTCATCTATATATCCTTCATCTACAGGTCAATAAGCCTTCATATATCTATCCTTCATCTACAGATCTATAAGCCTTCATCTACAGATCTATAAGCCTTCATCTACAGGTAAATAAGCATTCATCTACAGATCTATCTATATCTGCCTATCACAAAAAACTGCTGAACTGCTTCCAACAATTGCAAACGAAATAAAAAAATCCGGCAACAGACGAATTATATCTTTCAAACTGCAGGAAAACACCAACATCAACGCAGTATCAAAGACCAACATCTATTGCCGATTACATCATTCCTCAATCTATATACAGATCTATCAGCCACCATCACTTAAAATAAAATAAAAAAATATTTGAAAAATCATCTCAGCGGATAATACATGTAGAACAGATTCCTGAAAGCAACATTTTCAAGACATTCATCGGACAATAAATCCATCAATTTTATATGACTGAACATTTCAAGAAATAGCCACAGAAAAATTCCTCAAGTAGAAAAATAGAAAAAATGTCAACCTTGCTCAGAAAGATGATCAAGTCTTCAGAAAGATTTCAATAAATTTCCAATACGGTAAAAAGAGACAGAAACGAGACTAAATGCCGATTTCTTTATGTTTATATGTTTAAATGTTACATGTTTTATATGTTTAAATGTTATATGTTTTATATGTTTAAATGTTATATGTTTTATATGTTTAAATGTTACATGTTTTATATGTTTAAATGTTATATGTTTTATATGTTATATGTTCTACGTGTTTTACATGTTTATATGTTAAATGTTCTGTTTTGCATGTTCTCTATGTTTTACATGTTCTATGTGTTCTGCATGTGTTTTATGTTTTATTCCATTATAACAGTAAAAAATGTAATTTAAAAATGTATATCATTGTATATAATCATTGTACAAATTTCATTTTTCCTGTGTATATTTCATTTTCATCGTCTTCATTATTGTATATATTCACTGTAAATATCACTAACACATACGTTTGTAAAACGTAAAGATGTAAATATGTATTACGCAAATATGTAATAAATACATAATTTAAAAAAAAAATTGCTTCTCATTATTTTTTGTTAATTACAATCATGCGTTTACAAGTTTATAGACATATTTTAGAAAAATAATTTTGAATTTTACTACTGTATTATTTTAAATTCTGCAGAGGTTATTGGAATGCCTATTCTTAGGATTAAAGATTTATTTTTTTAAATAATGTTAATGGGAATTATTTGTCTCTCCTTTAAGATCATAAAGCTGTCTATGACTATTAAGCGTTACAAATGTAATACGTATATATATGTGAATGTAAGATCTTTTTATTTAAATACCTAAACTTAAACTTATAATGTTGATATTATTGATATTATTTTCTAATTAGATTTCGTTTAAAAAGTACCAGGCGTGTCTTATTAACAATTACAATTTTATACTACTGTGCCCAAAAAGGAAGACTAATTTTTTTTTCAAAAACTCTTTATTTATTCTTCTAAATTTATTTCATCGCCTTCAAAGTAATCCCCTCCGGACACAACGCACTTATGCCAACTTCTTAATCTGTATGATTAAGAATCTAAAACGAAATGCCGAATGAAGAAACTAAAACGAAATGCCGAATAAAGAAACCAAAAACAAAATTTCGAATGTAAAAGAATCTAAACCAAACTTCAAAATGAAGAATCAGGTTAAAACGGGAATAAAATTTAGAATGAAGGAAATATTTTGGTTTCACATTGTTTATTTTATCAAAATCGTTTTTAGGAAATAAATTCCATGGAAAATAAATAAAGAAAATAAAATAAAAATAATTCAATTGATTAAGGAATGATATTAAAAAAATTCATTCATTTTTTTAGCGCACAAATGCTGTAATAGCAATTGTACAAATGTTTCTAGCAAAATGAAATTAATCCATTTAAAAAGTATATGCAAAATATCAACAATCGTTACAAGTTCATTAGTCAAACACATTCCTTAGCATACAACTCTATTAAAAAATATAACTTTTTTTATTCTAATGCAGCTGGAAAACACTTAGACAATTCTCTTGGATACCTTAAGGCAAGCGCTGCACCGATGTTATTCATACAGGACTACCCAGGAGGTGCGTGTATCTTGAAGATATGCGACGGACGCGGAGTAATACTGCCCCGCAACGCACTATGATCCTGTTAGACTAGGACCTACGGTTTAAAGTGGATTCCGAACCCCTACAAACATCCATAGCATCACCGGGACTCGAACCCGAAACCTGTGGTACGGAGCGCCACAGCGCTAGCCATTCAGGCCCACATTTAAAAATAGCTTACTTAACAAAATAATTATTAATTTGATACAAAGCAGAAATAAGCGCAATGAAAAGTATCATTCATCTGCCTTTAAATTTTATTACACTCTTTCATCGGATACTTTTTTTTTTATTATTTTTATCTTCCATCAAGTTAATGAATATTTAATGAGTACGTCGCGACAACTTTTAAATCATTTATAATTACGTTATCGTGCTAGTAGTCTTAATATGTTTTATTCACATAGAATAAATTTAATTAATAAAAGAGGATTTAAATTACTACTTTTACAAGGAACTTTAATTGTGATCTAATCAGTTGAAAACGGAATTTTTTTTTTGTTATTTTTTTAACATTTTTCCAAGGTGTTGATTATATTAATTATACACAAAAAAAAATCAAGATTGAGGAAAGTGAAATGTACTTTTGTAAATAATAACATTGTTTAACCACGAAAAAAAAAAACACATCATAAACAAATTTATTTATAAAATAAAGACATTTTATTAATTTGTAGGTGAATAAAATATAATTATTTACAGATTTAAAAATCGAAATTGTAAAAAAAAAAAAACCCACATTGAAAAATAATAAGTTCATTTTTAAAAATAGTTTATCTTCAAATGAGTTTAACCTGAAAAATTCGCACCAGGTAGTCCAACGAACGAGGCAGGAAGCGGAACCTCACAGACGCCACCGAAACTCCTCGTTTTATGTCTGCAACAATGAGGCCAGAGGATTGAAACTCCGCCCTAATACTCATCAATAGCGCGTACCAACTAATTCACGAGTTGGGCGCATACATGTTTTATATGATAGAAAACGATTTCTTTTTCTATGTATTAGAATCAATCCATAGATTTTTTTTTTTTATTTTTTTTTTATGATTCATTACAATATAAGAAATTTTAGATTTATATTAGAGGAAATTAAAATAATAGTTCTATTTATGTCCCGTACCACGAATTAAATCCGTACACCCTTCAAGTCATCCATGAACCTTTCGTTAAGATAATTTGTTATAGATATGCATTAGAAATTCATGCAGTATAGGTTTAAATAATGAGAACTTCCATGGTTAAATATTAAATATTCCAAAATATTGTTCATTTTCTTGTCGTAAAGACAGAAACAGTAAAATAATAAAAATCAGAAGATTTAGACCATCTTGATTTATTATGATCAGTAACTTTTTGTACTTTTTACTTCTCCTTTTTGTACTTCTTGCCTGCCTATATTCATAAAAGCCTCTTTTACTCCCACCCTAAAGATTCTTCCCCCATCATAAAACATCCGAGCACATCTTTTCCATTGTGAGAACACGTGCTGTTGATATGGATAGAATCCCGTATTGTGATGCGATTTCTTTTTTCTTTACAGTGAGTAAAGGGATCCGTTAAGGGGACATATGCTACGAAATGTGACATCTAGGACGGAAATCTGGAATCTTTATACCCTGAAAGTTGACGTTTTCTTTTTTATAGGAAAAAAGTGGGAAATGAAAAAGGTGTTTTGTGTAGTTTTACGGGTCCTAAATTTTAAATACAACAGTCAATTTCGATGAGGTGTTTTTGGAATTTTTATTAGTGATGTACTACTTGTACTACTGTACTATTTGTTTTAAAAAACAATGAGTATTTTTCTAGAGTGTTATAAAATATAAATGAGATAGTTATTTGAATAAGATTATGCCCAAATATATTATTGTTTTCGAGGAATATTAAAATAAATAAAATACGAAACACTTAAACATAAATTAATTTAAAGATTTAATTTCTACTTATATATAAAAGGAAATTATAAAATTTCTTCATGCATGCATGGAAATATTACAACTTCACAGTTACGGTTGAAAATATTAAATTATCGTATATTAAAAAACGGTATGTATTAAAAAAATCCATTTTCTAATTCATTGCAACTAACATATTTTTCATTATATGAAACTTTTTACTATAGCGAGGAATATAAACACCCTATATACATCCCATGTGGTCTCATGAAAGAAGGCCATGGGGGAAGCTTACGTTGTGATGAAGCACCCGTAGGTAGAAGTCTGGCTTGGCTCCGTGACGCTGAAGAAGTAGGACAGTGGCTTCCAGTAGGAACTACCCCATATTTGACAATCGTAAATTTCATAGGGCTAATTTCTAGAAGTTTTATTAATGATATTTGTTCAAAAACTACGGTATATTATTGTAGAGTATAAATTATAAATGATGTAATGACAATTTCTTGACGTAAAGGCAAAAACAATAAAATAATAAAAATGAGTAGATTTAGAGCATCCTGATTTATTATGACCAATATAGACTTCTTGTACTTTCTTCTTGCATGCCTTTTTTCATAAAAGCTTCTTTTACTTGCACCCTAAAGATTCTTCCACAATCCTAAAATATTCGAGCGCATATCTTCCATTGAAAGAAAACGTGCTATTGGATATAATGTCATAGTGTGATGCGATTTTTTTCTTCTTTACAGTAAATAAAAGGATCCGTTGAGGGGTCATATGCTACGAAATGTTACATCTAGGGTGGAAATCTGGAATCTTTATATCCCCGAAAGTGGACGTTTTCTTTCTTATAGGAAAAAAAAGTGGGAAATGAAAAAGATGTTTTGTGTAGTTTTTACGAGTCCTAAATTTTAAATACGGCAGTAAATTTCGTTGAGGTGTTTTTTGGGAGTTTTATGAGTGATATTTGTTTTAAAAAAACTACGAGTATTATTATAGAGTGTCATGAAATATAAAGGAGACAGTGATATTAATAAATTATGCACAAATATACTAAATAATCTTCGAACTATAGCTATTCTTAAGTCTTTCCTATTTTATTTATTTAAACATATATTAATTTAAATATTTCATTTATAACTAAATATAAAAAGAAACTTTAAAATAGTTTCATACATATGTGGAATTAATGCCATTGTATTTTCACGCTTGAGAATATTTTAATACGATAATAGTCAAGTAATAAGTTTCTCCCTATTTCATAAAAGTTTTATTATAACGAGGAAGTAATAAATGATGAGATAAATATGAACTTATTTTTTATGAATATCAAATAATTTTTATCATTCTTAGAAGTTTTTTTTATCCCACTTGGTAGACAACAACATCTAAACCAAGCCCATTAACCGGTGTGACCTCATAGAAGGAGGGAAAATTAGCTTCTTTTGTGATGGAGCACAAGTAAGTAGAAGTGTCACTTGGCTCCAAGATGCTGAAGTAGGAGAGCAGTGCATTAAGGAAGGACTTTCAGGAGAATCTAACCCGTATTTGAGTATCGTCTGTGTGAAAACTCCCACGAGGTAGTCTGACTAAATCGACTATATGCTGAACATCACTAACGTCATTGAGTCTAAGCGAGTTTTGTAACAGTGTCAAAAGCAAAGCCGCCAGCGGATTGAACCTCCGCCCTAATGCTAACCAGCTACGCGCGTTACCACTGAGCCAGGAGTCGGGCTGTTTAATACTAATACAGAGAATAACAAATCGTTTTCGATAGTACAAAAAATAAAATAGCCATTAACAATACAAGTATTCTGTATTGTTAATTTTTAATTTATTATATAATTATTTATATATAACTTAAATAAATAACAACACTAATGTTTCCTAAGTAATTAGAAAAATTAAAACGTATATCCAACACAAACGTGTTTATTTGAAGATATTTATCATTTTAATTGACCTACAAATCAGCATACCACAAATCCCTTGTTGTATAACCTGAATATTCAGCGCTTATATATGTTTATTGAAATTAGATGGGAAGTTTAATGATTCAATTAATGAGTTCCAATTTGGTTAGGCAGCTTCGTGCAATCATTCCTATGAACATTTACCAAATTAATAATAGAACTACAATATTATCACTTCATGATATATGGCGACCGGCTTATCAATGGAAGGTTTGAATTTATTTCAATTCTCAGACAAGATTAATTTTATTCCGCAGGATAATTAATGGAATCAAAATCAAAATGTTTGTTCATTAAATAAATTCAAAATCCTGTAAGGAATTTGTAGTACAAGATACCTGAAGTACAAGATAGTATTTAATGTTGGTATGAGTAAAAGTTAAGGCTGGCTATACGTGTGGTCTTGATTTAGTGTCGTTCATGAATAAAAATTAAATTATTTTTAAAAATAAATACGCGATATTTATTAAAATTGCGAAGACAGCACTGCACAACTGCAGCACAAAACAACATTACATAACAAATATATACAAATTCATCATAAAGCCAGTTTGTTTGAGGGTCTTTTTACCCTCCGTAACGCCTGAAATTCGCAGAACTGCTGTATCTTCCGTACTGCTTGGAACTCTTACTAGACCCTGCATACACCCTTTTATCTTTTTTCCTCTCCATTATCGGTTCCAAAATCTATTAGGAGACAAAAAAACGTTCAAAATCCAAAGTCTACATAAGTGTCAACCCGTCCTTGAAAGGAGGATCTATCAACCTGGAAATCTTCCCCGTTGGCTTTTTATTTCGGGAAAGCATGGTGGATCTTTACTATATGTAAGAATAAAAAAAGATTCATAACAGTTTGTTCAAAACGTTGTTGTAATTTATTGTTTTGTTTTGCCTTGTTTGTCCTTTAAGCGCAAAAATTTGTAAAAAAAATATTTAGAAACAAGATTACTTATCTGTAACTTGTACACTTGAAAAATTACTCAAAACAAAAATTTGTAACTTGAAAAATTTTTCTTACATACTCACTTTCGTTAATTTTTGTGTGAGTTTTTAATTTTGCCAATTTATTATTTTGCCAATTTATTATTTTGCCAATTTGTTTGCCTTGCTTACCCTAACTATATTTACAGTTCTTAACATTTTTCGAGACATAAATTGTATTAGAATGGCTACAAGACTAGTTGCATCTCTCTTTTGAATAAGGGAATTTTTGAGATCATAATTGCAATCAATTGACTGCTCAACGAAGGATATTCAATGTTAAAAAAGTAATTGAAGCTTTACCATTAAAAAACAAAATGTTCCAAAATGTCAGTCAATTGACTCATCAACAAAACACATTCTACATTTAAAAAATGCAACTAAAATCTTTACCATTAAACACCAAAAAGTTATATAATATAAATTAGAGATTGAACTATCTATTATATTATATCTATATCTATAAGTTGAACCTATCCATTTTGAAAAAATCCAAATGAATATATTAATTTTTGAATTGTATTTTCGTTACTTAAGTTGCATATAAATTAACAGATGACTGATGTGCGATATCTTATTGTATTACATCAGAATAAATTTAGTGTTCTAAATGATAGAAAATGAAATTTCTCATCCACTATATTACACAACTACTGAAACTGTAAAGGAGACATTATCCACGACATTCCAAATCGCCGCGTTACTTACGCCCACGCAACAGACCCTAACGTAAACTTTGAACAAGTTCAGAATCCCCAGAGCTCAAGGGTTGTCCAACAAAGCTGTTGCGTTCACAGTTTACCCAGCGGCGTGCTCACTGACCTGGTGTTTGCAGTGGGGCGCGTGTGATTATTAGGGCGAGTAAGTGGGCGCCCGCATCACTCTGGTATTGACTCCCACTGACATCTAGACGAGCATGGGTTATTCAGACGTTATTATTGGTTATGATAGTGCAGGGGAGGCAGTATAAAATAAGGAGGATCGGGTGAACAGTGGGAATACATTGGATAAATTTCTTTTGGCATATTTGTTATATTTCACATTATTAAGATAAAATAAAGATTTACAAAATTAATGTTGCTTTAATTTTTAATATTAAAGAACTGAAATTCCCCTACGAATTAAATTTATGAGTGTGTCAATATACATTGTTGGAGGAATACATATGGGAGTTTATTAATGTTCAATAACTCAAGAAAACGTTTTGTATAACCCACACAAGCTAACCCCAAGACTTGTGACTCAGTGGTAACGTGCTCCCTGGTTAGCATTAAGGCTGAGGTTCAGTCCGCTGTCGGCTTTGTTGTAGACACTGTTTCAAAAACGAACACACACGATGGTGTTTGTCAGGCTAGTTGCCTCGTTAGCATCTTGCATCACCATGCTTTAGTTCAGCATCTTGCCTCGTTAATCGGATTACCTGGTGGAAGTTTTACGTATTTCCTCCTCCGAGATAAGCAAATGCGGGATAGATCCCCCTAAAAAGTCCACCCGGAAGGCACTTCCCTCCTTCTTGAGCGTCTCGGAGCCAAGTCAAACGTCTACCTACGGATCTCAGTCAAAGCAGAAATTGCCTCTCTCCCTCTATCCATGAATAGATTGCACACGTGGTGTAAATCCAGCGCTGCAAGATACTGAGGATTAGTCACAATGACACAAGTTAAGGGTTACAATAAAATACATTAATTTATCCAGTATGGCACATTTCTTTGTGTTTGTGGACTGAAATAATCTCTAAAATAATCAGCGTGTTTTTGCAATATGTTATAAGTTGGCTGAGAAATACTTAATCAAAGGGGTTTGTAAAGGTTTGGTTTGTCACTCTACGGTCATCTTGTGCAAACTTTTTGGCTAAACAGACCGGAACCTACAGTTTAAACCTACAGACTCGAACCCTAAACCTGGGATACCGAGCGCCAGAGCGCTAGCCACTTGGCTATCAGGTCCCTTTTAATCAAAGGGAAGCAGTAACATTTGTAAATCGCCTTTAAAACTAACACTCAAATGGTTTAAGAGCTGAATATCAAACCAGTGTGTTGCAATATTTATGGGAAGGAATGCATGGTGTTTCATCTGTCGATTTGATTTTAGATCGTCTTTGATTAGAACTCAAGGGTTTAACGACTTTTTAGGAAACTGCTGGAGGCTCTCTGTTAAGTGGAGACATGCAAAGAAAATAATATGCTGCGGAGGTTTTGCATGTCTATCTATACTGTGTTGGCACAAGAGAATTTATGATTTCAGATCCAATATGTAATAATAATTTCTGGGGTAATAATATTTTTTTCTTATTTTTGTTAATAATAATGTCAGCAGTGTTCCGTTTATGTATCCCATGAATGCAGTACCGATTGTACATTAAAGGGAAAAAGTGCCTTCCATTAGGACTTTTAGAGGTAATTGTCAGGCATATGTGCGTAGTATGGGAGGTAATTGGAAAGGTTCAACTAGGCAGCCTGACTATAATACGTTTGACACGCGTATCGTCTTCGGATTTCTCTTTTTTGAAAGTAGTGTTTGCAACGAACTCTAACAACAGATTCAAACTCGACTGCTCCTGCATAGTTACCATTGGACCACAAGTTTAACTTATCACTTTGAGGCAAAATAAATTGCTATGTAAATTGATTCTATGCATGATTAAAGTCAGCGTCATCCTTTAAATAATAATACCATAAATAATGTTAATCTTGGGTATGCAAGAATGAAATTTATAGTTAATGATATTGCCAACTTTAAAAGCTTATTTTTTGACATTGGCTTCATATTTTATCGTTTTGTTGTTGTTGTAAGGTAACATAGCTCTTTATTTAGATTGGATTATTGTGCTCAATTCTGACGAAATACGGTATTTTTCTGTTCCGTTAAATATGCTTACTTGAAAGTAAAAACTTTGAGCCCTTAGATTTTAAGAGTTAAACGGGCAAATATTGTTTGGAATTTACCTTATTTTGGTATGTATATTTTATTGTTCCGAATTAACATATTTTCTGATTCTGAGATTCATATAATAAAATAAAATAATGCAAAACAATAAATGGTAAAAATTCTTTACTTATTAAATATAACAAAAGCGCATTTACTTTCTACTACACTTATTTATAATTAATAGTATTTAATACATTTTTTATAAGTAAAGGTTAAAAAAAACATTTATAGATAAAAATATTTTGGACATTTTATTTTCACTGTAACCTCGACAAAAAATATTTAAATTGTATTATTCCTTACCAAATACCGATAAATGTATGAATGTAAATATATTAAATTATACGATTTAAGCTATGTCTCTGAATATTCCATAGTGTTTTACAATCTAACAGAGTTTCAACAAACATGAATAAAAAGAATTTAAATTTATAATCTGGTTAGTGACAAAGATTTGCATACATTTTTTGTTACATTTATAGGAAAGTGAAGCACTTTTTATGCCCTCGGGAGTTTATAAATAAATTGTTATTTTAAAGTTGAAACTTTATTTCTGAGAAGAAATATTTTTGTTATAGATTTGTAATAAATTTTAATAGGATTTCATCATTTTTATTTTGAAATATATGCGGTATATTTTATGAATACTTTTTAAAAAGTAACTATTCAGGTAACATTTTATATTTCGGCTTTATAATAAATATGATATAACATAATACTATATATATATATTGTAGCATTTTTCTCTCGAAAAAAGAGTTTTGGCATTTCTTTTTCCAGGAAAGATGAATTTATGTTATTTGACAAATATTTAATAACCCATCACTCAAATGTGACAGCAGACAAGCAGTATTCTGGGATATACCTATATAGTTATATTATATGCATAATATTACATGCAATTAGTGTTTTGTACTAATAACAACAATCTGTCACTTAACTCTGACAGCAGATATTTGGTATCATGGATAATGAGATTCAGGAAATTAGCGAATATCTGTGCGAACTTCACAGGTCGAAACAACTATAGAATAACTCGAAACAACTAATATGAACTATATCACGAGTTGTTCTATTGTAATAGACCATGTGATAGGTGATAGACCACGAGACGAGAAATATGTACTTCAATGAGAAGTGAGGGAAGCTGTCCCTTTGGCGGGTTGTCTTAAAAGGAGATTTTTGGTGAAGAAGAGAGAGAGTTCTGCGATGAGTCGACCAGAAGTTTTTTTTGTTTTTTTTCTGAAGTGATAGAATACGCTGGAGTTTCCGCCTGTTTTCAAAATGAGCCCCTTTTGTTTTGATGCATTACGCCGTGTGATAATTAAGTTGAATTGCAATTCGTCATAGAATCGAGAACTCTGAAAATCTTCCTTCTCGAAGTCAAAACTTAAAATATCATTGAATGGACATATTAAATACAATCCAATGTATTATTATAATTGTCAAAATGAGATATTTCACCATTAAGATCAATTCATTTCTCCAAAAATGTGTATTTTGTAGCCTCAAGTAATAAGCTCAATATGGCAGCATGCAATGCAAACTTTTTAAAAATTTTGTGTCATATGAAGCAATGCTACACTATAAAAAAAAAGGTTGTATAGTGAAAGTTATGCAAATTAATGCATGAAATGGAAAAAATTCAACTGACTTCCTGACTACTGTTTCAAAACCTTTCGAAACTGACTATACGTGATATTTTTTCAGCAAGACACTTTGTCAGATTTCTTGTGCTATTGAGAATAAATAACATCAAGAAAAATCAATTGACAAACGTTGACAAATATCTCGCCAATTCTATCGCCAAGATGGCTATTTTGATTATATTTTTAATCTAGCATTAACCACTAAAATCAGAAATTAAATGATTAAATATAAAAGCAACTAAATACTTTATAATTAACAACTATTTACTTACATATATGGAATTCTATATCCGATTTACATATATTCGAATGCATTATACAAAGCATAATAGTGATCTTCGTTCATCCTACTTAATTATATCACGATTATTAATTATTTTCTTTATCTAACTGAAATTTATTTAGATGAAATCTCTTCTTCGAAAAGTCATATTAATGATGTTTATTTAATTCATACTTAATACACATCTCGTTGCAAATCTTTTTATTTACTTAATGAAACTGAACTGCTGATAATAATCGATTGTAAAAAGGATTTTGCATTATACATTAATATATCCATATTTTAACATTTTTTATTGGATCGAAACCTTACTTCTAATGTTGATGGTGATGAAATGAAGATTTATATTTATAGTAATTGAAATTTTTTCGTAAGTGCTAATCCTTTATTTGTGTATAGTTTTCCTGAAAGAAAATTATTTGTCTCATTTAAATTAATCGGATACGCCCAAGAACATCTGAAATTAAAGCGCAAATAATTATTGAATAAATTGCTTATGTTTGAATTATACATCTCATTTATACAGTGGAAAATATTTAAAGCTTTTTATTAGATTTCATATGACAGTAATTCAACGAACTAGATATTGGTTTAAGACATTTCATACATTCAAACAATATATTTCCGCTGCGTGTTGTAAAAATGCATGAACTTTTTTTTTAAACTGGAAGATTCCTTAATTACATTTTTCTGATAGACGGTGTTCTGTATGATATGAAATCTCATTATTAGCAAACTCTATGTGAAATAAATATAGGATTAGTTCGACATGTCGACATGTCACAAACTTTTTATTTTTAACAATTGGATTTTATAATAATCATTATTTCTGCTACAGAACTTGAGCATATTCTAACAAAAAAGTAAAATAAGCTTGTCACAAATAGATTTTTATCACTGCCATAAATATGTATATTATAAGAATACACATTTATGACAGTGACTCTGAAGATAAGATTAAATAGTGAAAAAAAATAATAAAATTTTATTCAAGTTGGTTAAATTTCAGAAAAATCAATAAAAATTAATTATAAGTTAGATTTTGAACTTACTAAATATTTATCATGACATATCACGTTCAAATAACTCTAACATATAAAAGAAAATATTTAATATAATTAGAACAAAATATTTATGATAACTATAACAAAATATTTGCTATGAATATTATATTATTCATTTTTATGAAATAATTAAGTTCAAAAGAGATATTCATGAGACTTATAATCAAGATAAGAGAGAAAAAATATTTACTCTATTTTAACATCTTACAAACATATACCGAATAATTTAGTTGCATATGCATAAATATTGTCTAGACGCATAATATTCTAAAAAAAATCATTTTTTCTCATTTGGCTAGTTTTGATAATAGAGACATGAATTCTTTGGATTTCTTGAAAGATGATAAATTTCAGACTCAAAATATCACTGAAAATAAATAGCAAACTAATGAATTGGGGAAAGTTTTCAAATTTCGGAAATATATTATATAGAGTCCTTTCAAACTAGAATTTTCTTCATATATAATAAATAACTCTTTTCTTACATATATTTTAATGAGTATTGAAATATCAAATTTAACTTTAAAAAAAATACTATTTGTTAAAAAATATAAATATTTATAGCCTTAATAATTAAAAAATAAATTTTAAAATTTTATACTTCAGAAAACATAATGTTCTAAGAATTCTAAGAATTTAAAATTATTAAGCTAAAATGAAATGAATTTTCAATGTCATATAAATTTTTTATATTTTATAAGTTACTGATTTAATTATTCTAACTTTTTAGCAGGGATAAGTTAAGAACAAATCTTTAGTTATTGAAATAAGTATCATCGTTTTTTAAAAATATTCCTATTATATTAAATGGAAATCAGTCATTAATTCTTAGTGAGGATAACAAAAGTTTACAAAATTTCATTGTCAGAAAAATTCGATAAACAATATAAATAATAAAATTGAATTTACTTTACATTACCTTCGAAATTTTTTATAAAATTAAATCTATAGAACTGATAATGTTTTTTTGAACAATTATATCCTTTTCTCAATTCTGAAAATAAGCTATAATGAATAAAAGCTTTCCTATAAAGCTACTAAATTAAAAACAAGGTTTTTGTAATTTTCTAGCCATAAAATATATCGAAAACTTTGTGTTGTTTTAATGGTTTATTTTACATTGCAGATTTTTAAAACTTTTCTTCCTTAAAGTTTTAAGACACGCACATACGCATATTCAATAAAATGCTTTTGGCTCTAATGATTGCTCCCGAATACATTACGCTTCCACCTATAAACCTTCACTAGGATGGTCAATTGGCTAGCGCTGTGGCCTTTATTACCACATGCTTCTGGTTCGAATTCTGGCGGTGGCATGGATGTTTGCTAGTGGTTCGTAATCAACGTTAAACTATAAGTTCCGGTCTAATTAGCCTAAAGTGTGCAAAAAATGACTGTAGAGTGGCAAACCGAACTTAAAAAATTTATGAAGTAATTGATCAGAATACTAGAAGATAGAGTTTGAAGGGAGTGATCGGCTATACTGAAACCACATTTTACCTCTGTAGTGTGCAACATGATTCAACTAATCATTGTACTGTTTTTAATGTTTCACGAGGGCAAATCAATACATACAATTCTTGAAAAAAATAGAAAACAAATAAATGATAACATAACTTTATCGGAAGGTTATAAAAGCCATGAGTGCTGCAGTTTCAGTACCAGATTCAGACTAATGTTTATCTAGTGTTCATTCTCCATGAATCTTGTGGGTATCGTTAGGAGTGATGCGAACTTAAAGGAGTTTACAGTATCATAATTTCAAATAAACACACCCTGAATAGACGTAAAAGAAATTTGCATCTTCCTCTTCGAATCCAGCGGAAGAATCTTCTGACTAATCAGATTTAATGTGTTTACATCACGACACAGAAACTTTCCGTTAGGCATCATCAGTTGAGTCTCCAATCGAAAACCTTAATTCCTAATCCCTAGATGTACTTAGATGGGCTCTAA
>BPLQ01014242.1:0-26570 GCA_021605075.1 Caerostris darwini
TATAGATTTAGCTCATGCCTAAATTCAATACATAAATTTAATTCGAATCCATTATTACTATTCGGATTATTGTTGTTGTTGTCGTGTCCCTCATGGAAGGAGGGGTGCAGCTTCTGTTCTGATGGAGCACCCGTAGGTAGAAGTCTGACTTCTGCTCCGTGACGCTCTTACAGTCATAAGAGACCATGACCTACGGCTTAAAGTGGATTCCGAACCACTACAAACATCCATGGC
Organism: Caerostris darwini; assembly: GCA_021605075.1. Classification (NCBI taxonomy): domain Eukaryota; kingdom Metazoa; phylum Arthropoda; class Arachnida; order Araneae; family Araneidae; genus Caerostris; species Caerostris darwini. Next base: position 235 of record BPLQ01014242.1, read on the forward strand.
ACCACCGGGATTCGAACCCAAAACCTGTGGCACCGAGCGCAAGACACTCGGCCATTCAGGTCTCAAATGTGTGAATGCCAACGGCACGCGGTGTTCCCAGGTGGTCACCCACCCAAGCACTGACCGCGCCCAATGATGCTTGACTTCGGTGATCGAACGAGAACCGGTATATTCAGCATGGTATGGCCTTTGGCAAGTGTTATATATAGATATTGTTATTTGTTAGTTGTTATACCAAGTATTATATATAGATATTTAATTCATGCCTAAATTCAATACATAAATTTAATTTGAATCTATTATTACTTTTATTATTATTATCATTATATATAAGGGCGTCAAATTAAATTGGGCCTAGGGCGCCATCGAACCTAAATCCGTCATTGTTAATTGCTTAATTACACAATTAAAGTAACCCTCCAATTTAGAGCGGAAATTTTAAATAATTTTTTATGGAATTTTTTCCGATGTTATCGTTAAATTTGGTTGCAAAAACTGACAAATTGGAAAATTAAACATAGAACGCAACATTTTTTTTTAAAAAATTATTTGGCGAAAATTGTCAAAAAAAAAATTGTATTTTTGATTTTACGTAAACACTTATAACTAAAAGTGTTTGTAAAACATATCACATTGATTATGCATGCATGAAATTAAAAGAATTTTTTTTCCAAAACATACAGTGACATAAAAGTGATAGCTAATCGAGTTATTTACAACAAAAATACAAGAAAAAAATGTTTTTATCCAAATTACCAATACCTCATCTCTAAAATATAGTTCAATACATACATAATAAATACGATTAAAAAGTTAGAAATACGATTAAAATTAGTTCATACATACGATTAAAAACATAAACTCAAAATTTCATTTGATTCTGAAAATTATTATAACAGTTATGACTGTTATCGTATGGCAGTGTAGCAAGAAATAAAATTTAAGATTTTTCAATTGAGAAATTCCATTTAAAATTTATCAATTCAGAAATTCAGTTTGGGGTTTTTCAATTCAGAAAGCGGCGTGATGGTTAATTGTCTAGCTCTATGGCCTTTGGTACCACAGGCTTCAGTTTTGAATTCTGGAGGTACGGATTTTTGTGAGTGGTTCGGAATCCAATTTAAACTGTAGGTCCTAGTCAGGTTAGTCCTGGTGTGTACAAGATGACAGTAGAGCGACAAACAAAATCAACTCTTAAATTCAATTTAAGGTTTATCAATTCAGAAATTCAATTTAAGGTTTTCCTATTCAGAAATTCAGTTTAAATTTTTCAATTCAGAAATGCAGTTTAAGGTATTTCAATTCAGAAATGCAGTTTAAGGTATTCCAATTCAGAAATGCAGTTTAAGGTTTTTCTATTCAGAAATGCAGGTTAAGGTATTTCAATTCAGAAATGCAGTTTAAGGTTTTTATATTCAGAAATGCAGTTTAAGGTTTTTCTATTCAGAAATGCAGTTTAAGGTTTTTCTAGTCAGAAATGCAGTTTAAGGTATTTCAATTCAGAAATGCAGTTTAAGGTTTTTCTATTCTGAAATTCAGTTTAAGGTTTTTCTATTCTGAAATTCAGTTTAAGGTTTTTCTATTCTGAAATTCAATTTAAAATTTTATTATTCAGAAATTCAAGTTAAGGTTTTTTTCAGTTAAGAAATTCAATTTAATGTCTTTCAATTCAGAAATCCAATTTAAGGTTTTTCAATTCAGAAATCCAATTTAAGGTTTTTCAATTCAGAAATTCAGCTTAAGGTTTCGAATACATGAATTAAATATCCTAATAATTCATAATTAAGCAGCTGTATGGCGACTTATAAATACTCAAAACTGTTTTCGAAAGTCCATGGTATGATTTTTAAGCAAAACAATATTCGTAGGCACTCAAAAATTTGCATTGTATTTCTTTTTTCACAAATATCGCACTTTTAACCTGGTCGGCCACCTTAAACATAATAACAGCAACAATAAAACAAAGAAAGGATAAACTTTATTATCTACTTGATTGATAACTATTTCAACGAATCACTAAATTTCACAGGTTTTAAAGACAGATAACATTTATTTCTTTAATATAACTAGTCCAATTTCAACAGCTGCAATATTTTCATTTAAGCGTGTTTTTTCCAGCATAATTAGCACTTGAATAAATCCCCGAGCAGCTTGACTATGGGAGTGGAGCCAATTGTCTTGCTGAAAAATATCGTCTCGATGATGGCTGGTGGTATCTGCCTCAGGGAGGGCAGGAGCAAAAGGAGACGTCCAAACCTAAACAGGAAGATATAAAAATAAATCAACTTTTAGTCTTCAGTGAAGATATAAAATTTTAGCATGTCTCATTCCTTAGAACAAAGTAAAACTTAAATACATTCAAAGACGACAGACACAGTCTTAGATACATTAGTCTTCATTCGCTTAGTCTTAGATACATTCATAGCCTTCATTCCCTTAGTCTTAGATACATTCATAGTCTTCATTCACTTAGACTTATTCATAGTCTTCATTCACTTATATACATTCTTATATACATTCATAGTCTTCATTCACTTATATACATTCTTATATACATTCATAGTCTTCATTCACTTATATACATTCTTATATACATTCATAGTCTTCATTCCCTTAGTCTTAGACACATACTTATATACATTCAGTCTTTTTCGACTTAAATACATTCAAAGTCTTCTTTCACTTAGTCTTAGATACATTCAAAGTCTTCTTTCACTTATACATTCATCGCCTACATTCACCTAGGTACATTCATCGCCTACATTCACTTAGATGCATTCATAGTCTTCATTCACTTAGTCTTAAATACATTCTTGGATACATTCATAGTCTTCATTCACTTAGTCTTAGATACATTCTTGTATACATTCATAGTCTTCATTCACTTAGATACATTCTTGTATACATTCATAGTCTTCATTCACTTAGATACATTCTTGTATACATTCATAGTCTTCATTCACTTAGATACATTCATCGTCTACATTCACTTAGATACATTCATCGTCTACATTCATTTAGATACATTCATAGTCTTCATTCACTTAGTCTTAGATATATTCATAGACGATATTCAAAAATCATGGCAATAAAACAATCTTATAAACTTATTTTTTGGATTTTTTGTTCTTGGAGAGCAATAAGCAATTACAATCCAAATAGGTTGAAGTTAACAGGTAGGTTGAAGTTAAGGTGGATTTCTAGGATTAAAAAATCTTTTTAACGGTTGTAAAATCTCACATAGTAGAAAGCTAATTGTAAACCCTATCACCCGGCCACACAGACTTCCATCTGGCTGGAAATGTCAGATTTAATAGTGAGATTAACGAAGTAATATTCATGACGATTGAATACCAACATGTAATAGTTTTATTTAAAAAGTTATAGTATGTATATATGAGGATGTAATGAGAAAGCGGATTCTCTTGCCAAAAAAAGTTACAACCATCACTCAAACTTTTTGTAAAGACATCTATTTCCACTCGATGAAACGGATGATCCGAGACTTTTTCCGGAACACTTTATCTGATAATCTCCTTGAAGGCAACTCATCTAAAACTTGGTTTAACTTTATTCTAAACATCCCTGATCAGCCCAGGTTAAAAGCAGTTGCCCTTTTCAGATTCCTGACAGCCATGATTGTTTTACCAATCACTTTTATCGAATGAGAATATCTGAAAGCCCAAAATGCATGCTCTGCAATCTGGGAGAGGACATGGATTCATCCCACTTTTCTTTCTGCCCTACACTTCTTTCCTCCACTGTGTAGTGGAGTCTAGGGCCCTTATGGCCTAAACATGTCATTAAGTGATTTCCTTCGTTTCTCGTTGTTGTTTTCATGTTTCTTGTGTTCTTTTTATTTTATTGCTTGTTGTAGCCTGCCATTGAAAATAATATATACATATATTGAAACTCTGCTGATTAGATCTTTCAGTTTTAGGCAAAGCATTTGAAAAGAAACGAAAAATTAATATATATATATTTGCAATGGCAGATTATGAACAATTGCAGTAAAAAAAAGAACAGAGAATACAACAAAGCAAGCTGCAACAGAGTTCATTAATCTCTAGCCTCCCAATATCGCTCGGCGAGAAAAGTCTTGCTCAGAGCAGGACAGTGAAGTAGATGCGTGGAGTCCATGGCCTCTCCAGAGCTGCATATGGGGAAAGGAACAATTTTGAGTCTGTAAAGATGGTTTCGCAGGCAGTCGACTGTCAAATTAGCCTCCATAATAGTAAAGACATCAATATCCTTCTCACACAGAGTCAGCAAAAGCTCTGCGCGCTTGGATTGAGACAGTCCATCGGCATTCCACTGTAGCACTCGAAGAGTATCCAAGTGAGGGGAGGAATATATAATGCCAAGTTGTAGATCTTTTAGCCATTAAAAAGTGTTACCAAGTGCACCACGTGGAGGTAGATCTACTGCGCACCCAGAAAAATTAATATTATTACTATAATAAAGATTATTAATTTAGTGAAGCTGGAAAACTCTCTGTAAGTTTTCACTTTTCCTACTAATAAATTCCAACTTTCCAGTTAAAAACGCAAAGCAATACTGAATATTAAAAGATAATAAATACTTCATCATATTTTTTACAATGATATTTTTATGTGTGTCCAAATCTACTCGTATTCTGTATTCTAGATGGGTCAAAATAAAAATTAAGACAAATTTGTAACATTTCGACTTATTTTATAATTTGACGCTCTGAGACAAATTTACAGGAAAATTTATTAGAATAAATATAAACAGAAAATATTAGTTCAAACAAATGCAGGCAAGGTGAAATCCCAAAAAATTACAGTGCTTGATGCTTTTTACAAAGATTTATATTCTAATCTAAATATATTGGAGCAAAAGTACTTTCTAAATATACAGCCTGAGTAAAAACTTTAAGGCCAGTAAAATTTTTTGAGAAAATGTAAAATGAAATAAAAGGGATTCAAATAATATTAATTATTAAAGTTCATTGATAAGAAATAAATGCTATAAACATAATTTGTAAATACATAATTATGAGAAACATGTGGTTATTTACAAAGTTAGTATTTCTGCCTGAGTAAAAACTTTAAGGCCACCAGTCGTTTTGAAAAATAAATATAATATAATCGTGTAATTACCACTGCAACTACTAGCTTGTGACAAAGCTGCAATTTTCATATTTGTCATACGTTTCTTCGAAGTATTGGTGATCTTTGTGAAGATGGCGAAGGGTAAGAAGTTAACTGATCGTGAAAGAGGACAGATCGAAGCTTTGTCTTCAACAGGAATGAGTAGCCGTGCTATTGCGATAAAGATAGGAAGATCGAAGATTGTAGTCAACAATTTATTAAAATTGAAAGACAATTATGGTAAAAAGAATACTGGGGGAAGACCTAAGGCTTTATCCTCACGTGATGAAAGAAGAGTTTGCCAACTTGCATCTACAGGAAAGTACTCAACCAGGAAACTGATTCCGACGACAGGTTTAAAAGTTTGTCAAAAAATGATTTATAACACAATTAGAAGGTCTGGAAGGTACACTTATACAGAAAAATTGACTAAGCCTCAGTTACTGCAGAGACACAAAATAGAGCGTTTGAACTTTGGCCAGAAAGTCATGACCTGGGACAACCAATGGATAGAGATTATTTTTTCTGACGAAAAAAAAATGTAATTTGGATGGACCAAATGGCTGGAATTTCTACTGGCATGATATAAGAAATGAAAAAGAAATATTCTCCAAGCGCCAATTAGGTGGAGGGTCTGTCATGACTTGGGGCTGTTTTTCTTACAATGGTATGGGCTCAAATGCAAAAGTTTCAGGTAGAATGAATTCAAAAGGATTCCAAAATGTCCTAACAAATCATCTTTTGCCAAATGCTGAATGTCTTGCCGCAGAAAATTGGAAATATCAGCAAGAAAATGCACCGATCCATTCGAGTAACAGCACAAAAAATTGGTTCCAAGTCAACAATGTTGAAACTGTGAAATGGCCAGCTAGATCACCTGATTTCAACCCAATCGAGAACATTTGGGCTGACTTAGCAAGAAGAATTTATGCAAATGAGAGACATTTTACATCAACAACAGAGCTGAAATCTACTATCGAAGATGAATGGTATTAAACCGACCCCACCCTTTGTCAAAAACTCGTTTCATCCATGAAAACAAGAATATTTGAAGTAATTTGAAGTAATGGCTCCTACACAACCTTCTAAGAATTTGTAATTTTTTTCTTATATGCTATTTTCTATGTTGGCCTTAAAGTTTTTACTCAGGCTCAAATATTCATCTGTGTGTTCCGTAATATTTTCTAATAATAAAATATTTGCAAACTAATTTTTCTACTTTTTTTACTTTTATTTGAGCTCAATAATTATCAATCAAATGGTATTTTAATTCCTCAGTTTAAATGTTTCCATTTTCTCAAAAATGTCTACTGGCCTTAAAGTTTTTACTCAGACTGTATTTAGTGAAAACTTAAGAATTCGTATACGACATTTTTAATGTTAACCATATTTTTATATGTTGCGGAATTGATATTAATTCGATTCCTCAAAAAAAATAATAACAAATAAATATATATTTAATTTCAGACTTGCTTATATAATGAGTTAAATAAGAAAAGCTAACAATGCAGCTAACTTGTTATTTGCTGCAATGATTTTACCACTTTCAACTGAAAAAAACTGGAACCTTATAATAATGTGCCTGTTGACGGTTTGGTCGCTGCGCGACCAAGGCACTCCGTGTACTTACCCCGAGACCTGATATTTCTCTTCGACGAAAATCAGACAGGGCTATAACTAGATATCTAGCAGTAAACTTCATCGAATATTTTGGGATAACGCCTAAATATCAAGTCTTTTAAAGGTCGTTATCAAAGGCCTCTAAGTTAAAACTTTTGTGAATGAAATCAAAGATGAGTTAGTTAATAGGCTAGGCTACTGTGTCTTTACTGTAAAAGTTGAGAAATTTAACTTACGACCAATGAACCTCCAATGTTTTAAATGTAATAATTTCCATCACAATGCTAATAACTGTGGGTTTAAACCTAGGTGTCTTAAATGTGGTAAAGAACACTCCCATAAGGAGTGTCCAATTGAAGGGAGGTGCCAAAATGCATTAATTGCAACGCTACAGGACATCTAGCAGCTTGAAGGGGCTGCCCCAAATTTCCACCAAAGATAAATACTAACTCTATCAGACAGGCTGCCTATCCCAAAGTTATTCCTCATGGACAAGTTACCCCAAACATCAGTTTTTGCGTCCATGCTTAAAAACAACGTAAATGGAACTGCCAATGCAATGCCACGTAGTGACTATGATGTTTACAGGACTTGGTAGGCGAAACATTTAGAGTCACGAACTTACATTAAAAGATAAATCTATCCAGTGTAAACGTTTCTGGCTGGGAGATTGTTTTTCAATGGATTCCCAACCATTGCGGGGTGCCTGGTTGGGTTGGTTGGGTGCCGAGGTAAAGAAAAAAATAGACAGACCCTTAAAAAAAACTCCTTTCAAAATGATAAAACGTGGAATAGACTTGTTTAATCACCCATCCCAAAGGCCGTGCAGTTTTTACAGCACATTTCTAACTCTTGACAGGACATGAATTTCTTAATCAACACTTGCACCGAATGGGTGTAGCTACACATGATGTCTGTGCTCGTCGGGTGAAGCCACGGACTTTTAACACTTGATTTTATGACTGACAAATTTACCAGGGCTAAAATGGAATGGGCTGCTAGAATTTTATAGCGGATATCGCTACAGTTTGATGTAGGGAGAAAAGCATTGCATACATGATTATTACAGACATGGAGAACATGTACTTTAAAAGTCTATGAGTAAACAGGAAAGATTTCAATATTGCTGCAATTGTATTGTAACAGTAACTGTAATATTGTAATAGACAAATGGCGTTCTTAAGTGAGCCACAATGACAGATATCCGGTACACATTAAAGTACATATCAGTACATTCCAGTACCAATTAAAATACACATCAGTACCTTCCAGTACACATTAAAGTACACAGCAAATAACGCAACACAGAATTAAGTACACATCAGTACCTTCCAGTAGCTGCATTATTTTCTGTATCGATACGACTCGCTCTATAATTTAGTATGTTATTCACATCATTAAAGTAAGGCTGAAATGACAATGAATTATTTTTAGTTATAGATCTACATACCTGAAAGTATAATCAAAATGTTGAGATTTGATGTGATGGGCTAGCATTAACTGTGCATGGTCTTGAAGCATGTCCACCTGATGGTTGTCTTTTAAAGATTCCACGTCTATTAATAAAACAGAAGATGGTCATAAAATATGGTCATCATAGCTAAAATACATCGTGGTTTGTGGTATGTCACTTACCAGGTTTGAAGAGCACGATGGCTTTGAGGCAGGCGAATTCAGAGAAGTCGACGGCGAGTATCTTGAAGCGGGCGAATATCCTCTGCAAGGCGTGGATGCATTTCTTCTGGTGGATGTTGTTCTTGGACACGCTGGCGTCCATGTCGGCGAACAGAGGATTCGACTCCAGTGGCATGCTCCACTGGATGCAGCTGATCAGGAAGAGCTCGGACCAGGTCTCTTCCAGCAGCGCCACCTGGGAAGAAACGTTCATTGAAAGAATATTTATAATAGAAATCAGAATATGCGCAGTAATAAAGACATCATGGTAGCTGAATATATGATTTGAGTCTTGGTGAAGCTCCGTGGCTTCTATCTTGGATTGTCCAGCGTAACTGAATAAAATCAAAAAAAAATATTTGAACTAAATTTTTAATATTTTTTAACGGTTTAGTAGCTAGGGACAGTCCATTTTTAAGTCTTCATTCATACTTTCACATTATTTACAAAGAAGATATTTTGCACATATGTACAGGGTGATAGTAATTAAAGTCCCACTTTTAAAGTGCTGTAAAAAAAAAAAAAAAAATAGAAACACTCATCACAATGAGTTCAAATTTGAACTGAATATAGCTGAAGAAGGGGGAAACGGCAATTCAGCTGTATTCACAGTGATGCGGTGTGGTGTAGTAGTAGTAGTAGTAGTCAGACTCACGAGGTAAGCGGCTGAACATCGCGAATGGCTTCGAGTCTCCCCTTGTTTTGAAGCAGTGTCTACAACAATACTGCCAGCGGATTGAATCTCTACCCTAATGCTCACCAACGACGCACGTTACCACTGAACCACGAGTCGGGCATTGTTACAATTTAAATTACTCATAATACTAACATAAAACTATATGAATAATATTCGTTATATGAATATATGAATAATATTGATATTGAGCACCCGTAGATATAAGTCTGACTTGGCTCCGTGTCTCTGAAGAAGGAGGGCAGTGCCTTCCGAGAGAATTTTTAGAGCGAGCAACCCTATATTTGAATATCGTATGGGAGAAAACCCGGAATATTCCCACCAGGTAGTCTGATTAACGAGACAAGAGGCTGAACATCACAAATGTCATCGAATCTCCCCTATTTTGAGCCGCCTGGTTGCCAAATGGCTAGCGCTCTGGCCTTTAGTACCCCAGGCTTCAGGTTAAAATCCTGGCGGTGGTATGGATGTTTGTGAGTGGTTCGCAATCCACGTTAAACCGTTGGTCGTGATCTGTTCAGCCCTCGTGTGCACAAAATGACCGTAGAATGACAAACCAAACCTCTTTTTTTTAAACAGTGTCTACAACAAAGCCACCAGTGTATAGAACCTCCGCTCTAATGCTCACCTGCGGCGAACATTGCCCAAAGAGTCGGGCATTGTTACAATTTAAATAACTCATAATATTAACATAAACTATGGTAATTAATTAATAATTATATGATTAATATTAATATAATAAAAAAGGCTGAATAATGGCTATTGGTTTTTCAATCATCTGACCCATCTAGCAAACATAAATTATTTATTAACATCTATTATATATAATTCCCGTGTCACGATGTTTGTCCGCGATGAACTCCGAAACTAACCATCCGATTTTAACTTTTTTTTTTTTTAAATGTGTGTTTTGTTCCAACTTGAGAAATAGGATAGTTTTTATACAGATTTTTTTCGTATTTAATTGCAAAATCGGTTAAAATCTACCGTTGAGGGAGTCGCCAATCTTGCAACCCTGAATTTTCGCCAATTTTCCGCCAATTTCTTTAGGGTTGCAATACTGCAATTAGAGGAATTCGTAGCTTCATTTTTCGAATAATATAATGACTATTTTATTGCTATTTCGATAATTAATTGCAGAATTCTTATTTGCACTAATTTCATCGTTGGAGTAAAAAGTTTGTTTCCACAACAGACGAAAGATATACCACAATAAAAGGTACATTAGATGGCGCCGTGTCTCGATGCCTGTACTACATAAACGTAAAATTCCCATGTTCTGAATATTATTGTTTTATTTACTACTTTAAATTTTGTGAAAATTATATTGTATGAAATTTATATTATTTCTATGAGAAATAAATCAAATGTATGTAAGTATTACCTGATTTGATTATCAATATTTTTTTTATTTTCTAAGTTTGAATTTGAATTGAATAAAATATATGGAATGAAAAGTTGTGAATCAAAACATTGAACTTTTCTATGCTTAAAGTTTGTCAACATGTGTTTTATTTGATTAAGAATTCTAAAATGAAATGTGATCTAACAAGATAATATAATATAGACAATATAATTTTAAAGAAGATGAATTTTAAGGATTTTTTTGAAAAGTGTGAAAATGAAGTAAACTCTGCAATTATTTGATATAATGATAGCATTAAAATTTTATAAAAGGTATTATAATAGTTGCAAGTTGAAAATCAAGGACATTTTATTTTAAAAACTTTTGTTATTTGAAAAACAAAGAATTTGAGTTATAAATTTGAGTGATTAGATTATTGGCGAAGAAAAATTGATAAATGGTACTTTTAAGTTGGAAGTTATTTAAAGAAAACAAAACAAATAAATAAGTGTTTATATTAATAAAGGAGAATTTAAAGCTCAATAACATTTTTATGTATGTACATTTGTTTTTATTTACATTTAAAAGGTGGTTTTAATTATTTCTTATTTGAATTTTTATGCATTTTGTATTCATTCAAAACATAATAAAAATATTTCTTTTCTAAATGCTTTGAAACTTCATGTAAAAGTTTTCTTTAAATGTATGAAAGGAATAGAACATGGAAATCAACCTAAATTCATAACTTATTTTTATTTTAGTTTTTAAACTAAGAATTTCTGTAAATTTGTAAAAAAAGTTTGTGTCGACAAACTTTAAGCATACAAAAATGTATAAATAATTGAGATATAAATTTGAAAACAGTATATTACCTACATAAGGATATTCCCAGCATAAAAATACTTGCAAAGGAAAAAATCTATTCATGTTTTATTTATTTTTGAATTATAAAGTTTTACAACAATATCACATTTTTGCAATGTTTATCCATATTTTAAAGAATAAATTGTATAAAAAATAGTTAAAGTTGATATTTTTATGTGAAATTCAAAGATTTTGAATATATTTAATCAAAACACTTGCAAAAAGGCTAAATATTTTAAATTCAGGTCATTTCATTTTAAAAAGCCTTTGCAAATAGCAGGAAGTTGTAAAAAAACATTTTGTCGAGCAAATTTTAACTTTTTCAAAATAAAGCTCAGAAAATATTTACAGCTTTAAGGAAAAATAAAACTATATTTTTTAATAAATAAGACAATGAACTTGATAATTCAATGGCATTTTAATCTATTTAAACATTTTTAAAAGTAATATATCTAATTAAAAGTTGTTTTTAGCTTTTTCTCAGAATGAATTTTTATGCTTTTTGTTTTCATGTGAAACACCATAACACAAGTAATTTTGATCCAAATGCTACAAAACTTTGTATTTATGTTTTTCATAAATATTTACAGGGAAATGATTATAGCTACATAAATATTTTTTATTTTAATTTATAAACTTGGAATTACATGCAAATTTTGGAAGAATTTTGTGACGACAGCATTTAAACTATCACAAAATAATAAAGATATAAATTTACCAGAGGTCTATTCACTGTAAAATGTTAGTACAAACAAATACAAACTCAGAAATTTAAAAAATATTGATTTGATTTCAGGTTTTGTAACAGTATCAATTTTTGGCCATTTCTACCCTTATTTTAGCTTATAAAAATTAAAAAAAATAATAATGAAATTTTTTTATGTGAAATCATTAGTTTTTAGATACATTCAATCCAAAAATATGTACAAAGATAAAAAATTTCACAAAAATTTCTTCGAAGGTGTTCGTGTATCTTAAACGATCGTTTGCATTAGAATTTTATTGTGAATTTTTTTTAAGTCTTTTCTTATTATATCCCGATTTTATTTTAATTGTATTGTATTTTTTCAATTATCAATTTCAGTAAAAGACCATCAAAAAAATCGAACCTCAGAATCCGTGTTTCTCCCATGGGCAGCTGTATGTTGCATGCTCACGTGTTCGAAAACCATCGAATTTATTTATTTTGACGAAAGACAGACTAACAAGAAATAGTGTTCATCGCTTAGTTCTTAGTTAAATGAAAGTAATGATTATTAAAAATTAAATTATGTAAAATAATTATAAAACAGTCTTAAAAATCAACATTATCTACCTCATTCATTAAATTAATAAAAATTAAACATTTTCTATTCGTTGAAGCTTAATTTGATCTTTTCATCATTCTTTCCCAATTATAGTATCTAATAATTGAACGAAATACAAGAAAGCCACAGCAACGCGTGGCCGGGTCCTCTAGTAATTTAATAAAAAAGACTGAATAATAACTATTGATTTTTCAGTTAACTAATACATCTAATAAACATTGCAATTCTTTTACAAGAATGCAGGGCGTACCTGATCTTGTAGAGCCAGCGACGAGTAGGAGGGTAGGTTGCGGGCCCACCGAATACTCAGTAGGAGGATTCGAGCCGACGTCTCGTACAGGGCAGTCCTCGCGGCGTCCATCGGCGTCCCGTCTTGAGCGAAGAAGCTCGGATAGCCCAAAGAACACAAGTTTTCTTTCTTCAACACTTCTTCCATACCTACAAAATGCACCAGACAATTTATTTTACATTTTTTGAATCAATATGTCTTAAAAGTACTGATAGCCCGCAACATATTTAGTTCATAAACGCTAACATTTAAAGCATGGTTGGCAAACCCGCTGCCTGCCTTGAATTTTTTCCGGTTTGTGAGATTTATCCCATTTTTACGAAATATATTTATTTTAGAATGGCCAAAGGAGTGAAAACCAATGTGTTAAAAAAAATACATTATGGGTGCATCCCTATTATATTCAAAAATGAACTATCGAAATTAGGAGAAAAAATGAACTTTTATATTAAAATAATAGTCTTGCGAATATAGGACAGATAGTGCGTGCTTTATTCATGTGTTTACAGTTATGTGTGCGCAGAATATAATTTAATTATTGTGATGATGATGCGCGCGCATCGATTTGTAAAAGCTAAGTGAAAGAGTGGAGAAACAGATATCGCATTAATAAAATAGATATTTTTTAATGATTTCATTTTGTTTATTTCGTTTATATTTCGTAATAATTTTATATTTCATTTTTAGTGTTTTATACTTCTTTACAATGCGCGTTTACTATCGGCGTTTTAAAGGAATACATCGTCGTAGCTAAAGAAATGAAAGCTACCAGAATAATTCAACTAAATTTGTGAATTTTAACAGTTTATTTCAGGGGTGGCCAAATCGGCCATAATAACAAAATTATATCCTGCCAACTCATGATGCGCGCGAAACTTGAAACATCTAATAAAGCAGGTTCTATATTTCACTTTAATAGGTGCGCAGTAGATCTACCTCCCCGTGGTGCACCTGGTAGCATTTTCAGTGGCTAAAAGATCTGCAACTTGGCATCATTGTTAGATTAATGAACTCTGTTTCAGCATGTTTTGTTGTATGTTCTGTTCTTTTTTTTATTTTTCGTTGTTCTGTAGCTGTTTATAATCTGCCATTGGAAATAAAAAAAAAAAAAAAAAAAAAAAAAAAAAAAAAAAATGTTTTAATTTAAGTGACCTCACCAACCCTAGATACACACAGTTGATTGTTGATAGCAGAATAAAACAGACTCTTAGTTGACTCAAGTTGTTACCTCTTTTGGTTTCGATTACACGTAGGAATAGGTTTTTTTTCTTTTTTTTACAAAAATAAAAGTTACCCAACACAAAACATGCTCAAACACAACGGACGTTCACCTGCAACACACATTACAATGTGCAAATACCCAAATGAAGATCGATTTGCAGAAACTAAGTGTAAGAGTGGAGAAAAGATATCGCACTAGTGAAATAGTTATTTTTTAATGATTTCCTTTTTTTATTTCATTATATTTATATATTTTTTATAGTTACAATGTGCGCTTAGTATCATTACTATTGTATTATCTATGTTTTCATGCAAGAATAATAGTAAACACAATAATCATAACTCATTATGTTTCAATTTTTTATTTCCAAATACATGTCTATAGTGGGTTTATATCTTAAATGGGAACATATAACTTTATATGCGGCCCGCGGAGTTATGCATTTCCAAGATCATTTGGGTTGGCCACCCATGGTCTCCAAACTACGGCCCGCCAGTGTCGTCAATCCGGCCCGCGACAGCGAATGGCTTATTGTTGCTGTAATAATTTGGATAAAAAACACATTAAAACACTAGAAATTATAGATAATGGCAGAAAATTAAAACGATTTTGGCCCTTCGTATTTACTGGAGTAAACAATATGGCCCTAAGGCTGGAAAGTTTGGAGACCCCTGCTCTAGATTAATAAACGGAAAAATACTCCACTGTTCTATGTCCAACAGTTTTAACGGACCTCCCACAAGATATTCTTATAGAATGTAATGAAATGGAAAATAAAAAATTCTTATAATGCTACCGAAGAATTTTTTTTATTATCATTGACCTTGAGCGATGTTGAGTAACACTTTTTTCAACAACTTGAGATTTTCGGCGCCACACCGTCTGCCTTTCTCTAGACAACAGCTGCTCAAAAAGAACAATAAATTAGGAAGGGAAAGTAATTATTTCTTTTCCAGCCGAATTGTTTTGTAACTGCCATAACGTACTATTCCTGTTTCAACCAATGTTAAAAAATGAAAAATATGCCAAATCGGTGGGTTTTTGTGTGTGTGTGTGAGAATCATCGGGTCATTTTAGTTCTGATCGTGAATATGCAGTTAATTTATCTAGAAAAGAAAGAAAAAATATTCGGAATTAAAAAAGTATGTCTCCTTTTTGTTAACAGTAATGTCATTTGTTCTCTCTCAGAAACAGAAAATAATTTTTAAAAAATGATGAAACTTCTTCAGAAAGTACTGTTCTGACAAATGAATCATTGTTGAATGAAGTTTATTTGCGAATATTAATAGTTCGAATTAGGAATAAAAATTTATAACGTTATATTCGTATAATTATTGATACCAGATAGCAAAGAAGGCATATATCAAAATTTGCTGCTTAAAGTATGGATTTTGATACCGAAGGCTATTTGGTTTGTCTCTCTACGGTCATCTCGTGCATACTTTAAGCTAAACATAGCGGGACTTACAGCTTAATATGGATTCCGAGTCACTCACAAACATCCATGCTTCCGTTAAGATTCGAGCCTGTGGTACCAAAGGTCAGAGAGCTAGCCAGTTGGCCATCAAGCCTCTATCAAAGGAGAAGAATCGGAGATTCATAGACTATTCTGAAGAATCAAAATAGAGTAATAAACATAAAATTATTCCTCTGTTCTATTCCATTATTCTATATCTAACAATTTTAAAGACCCTTCCCAAGATATTCTTATAGAATTTATTGAAAATGGAAAATAAAAATTCTTATAATGTTATCGAAGAATTATTTATTCTTTTATCCTGACCTTGAGCAAGCGCAACGATGATGAGTAACCATTTTTTTCAACATTTTGGACTTCTGGCGCCAACCAAGTCTCTCTTTCGCCTGTCTGTAGACTACAACCACGGCTCAAAAAGCAATAAATTATTAAAAGAAACTTATTATTCCTTTGATTGCACAATTGTTTTGTAACTGACATAACCGATTTCTGTTTCAACGAATGTTGTTGTTCTAGTGCAGCTGGCAATACAGAGACAGTTCATCTTTATGCCATAAGCAATGTTATAACAAGTAATATAAGAAAAAAAAAATTTAAAGTCAATTCCTACTTTTTTTTCACTATATCAATTTAAGAAAGTCCTTTATAAATAATTTTCATTCATTTTTGAAGTTTATTTGGCGCCATCTATATGCAACTTCAATCTAAAAAAAAACTAAAATTAATTAATTAAATTTAATGAATTAATTAATATTTGAAAAAAACTATTAACATAAAGTGTTCATCCACTACAAGTTCAAAAAAAGTGTTCGAGTGGAGGAATAAAAAGTATTTTATGAACGATTGAAAATTTGAACAAGATATATATAGGGAGAGTGTCAGCTAATAGAAGGAATTAAAAAATACATCAAATTGTTTTTTTTTTTTTAAATCATCGGATCACTTTATTATTATTTTTTTGTGTATGTGACAATCATTGGATGCCTTTATTATTATTTTTTTTATTTATTATTTTTTTGTGTGTGTGACAATCATTGGATGACTTTATTATTTTTTTATTTTTATTTATTTAATTATTTTCTGCATCATCGGATCACTTTATTTTATTTATTATTATTTTTTATGTGAATCATCGGATCACTTTATTTCTGGTTATGAATAAAAAAAGTTTTCTTGTTTGGTAACGGTACCTTGGCGACAGTTGCGCCAATAAAGAGCCCACGCGCCAACCGCAGCTATAGATTTGGCCCCAATCTACACTTACATTTTAAAATATATATGAAACACTTCATTTAAAATAAAAACGCTTTCAAAATATTTTTATTCCAAATAATAAAGATTGGCGACACTTAAAAACCGCCAAGTCTGTCGCCAAGGTACCGTTAATACGTAAGTACCTCTTGTTTTTGTTAACAGTACTGTAATTTGTTCTCACTGTTCTGAAACGGAAACCAAATTCTTAAAAAAATTATGGAGCTTCAGAAATAACTGTTCTGACGAATCAATCCTCGTCGAATGAAGTTTATTTTCGAACACTAATCGTTTTAGTTAAGAATAAAAAACTTAGAACATTATATTCGTATAATTAATGAGAATTAGAATAATATATAGTTTTATATAAATGATTTGAAAGAGAAAAGAATATTTTTGAACGACATTTCTTCTAAAAGCCAAACTTGTTCACAAATTACTATTGAGATTCAAGTTTTATTGGAAAATTATTTAAAGGAATAGTAGAAAAATAGATTACTAGTTATTTGGACAATTCCCGTTCTCTTTCTGTCGTTATATGTAAACGATGTTTAACTTTACAATGGTTGTCCGTATGTGACAAATATATTAGCTATAATTTTAGTTATATACTTTTATACCAGATGGTGGAACGAATACTCGTTGTTTGTTATTCATCCAACTCACTTAAAATTACAAGGGATCTGATGGCCGAGTGTCTGGCGCTCGGTACTCGACGGTGCCATTTATGTTTGTAGGGCTTCGGATTCCACTGTAAATCGTAGGTCCTGGTCTGATATGACTGTTGCGCGTTGGACTGACAACTCTACCTCGTAAAAAGAAAGCATCTCCTGTTTCGAAATCTGCTAGTAGGCAGACGGATGGGGCTGTTGCGTCAGTGAAGAAGAAGGGAAAAAGCATATTACTAAGATTCTATTCGATATAAAAATTTAAGTTGTACATTGTGTCTTTCAAAAGTTATATCATGGGGAACAAAGGGAAATTGATTAATGTATACCTATTTTGTGTCCATTTAATTATTATATTAATCGAAGTACATGAATGAAACCAATTTCTTAAAGATTAAAGTCATTATACAGCAGAGCAGCAAAATTTCACTCGAAAATGAGTAAATCTTTCTGAAATATTTGTTATAATGATCCATTTTCGATTACTATCACCTCTTAGACAAATTAGAACGCTTCTTGCTCACCTAGCGGCCTGATGGCCAGTTGGCTATTACTCTGCCCATTGGTACCACAGGCTTCAGGTTTGAATCCAGGCGGTGGCATGGCTGTTTGTGAGTAGTTCGGAATCCACGTTAAGCTGTAGATCACAGTTTAATTAATCTAAAGAGTGCACAAGATGTCACCATACAGTGGCAAATAAAACTGCTCATCGGCACCACAAGCTTTAGATTCGAATACTGGCAGTGGCATAGATGTTTGTTAGTGATTCGGAATCCACGTTAAGCTGTATGTGACGATATAATTAGCCTAAAGTATGCACAAAATGACAATAGAGAGACAAATGGTACAAGTACGGTTACAGGCAATTAATAAAATACAACACACTATGCCATACATCTAGCAATACCCATGACTAATGTATGCTAAAATCCAGCCTGATCTCTAAGGCTTGATGACCAATAGGCTAGCGCTCTGGCCGTTGCTAGGACCTGATGGCCAATTGGCTAGCCTCTGGTCATTGGTACCACAGGCTTCAGGTTCGAATCCTGGATGTGACATGGATGTTTGTGAGTGGTGTCGGAATCCACATTAAACTGTGGATCCCGGTCTAATTAGCCTAAAGTGTGCATAAAATAACCGTAGAGTGACAAACCAAACCGAATATTGCTCACCTATTTGCGTTCTGTCTTTGCTGTCAGTCGTCGATTCGGACAGCTTGACTTCGTTCACTTTGGCGAACATTGGCGATATTGTCTTCGGATGAAGGGAGACGAAAGTTTGGAAATTGGGAGCATTTATCGCCTTGGCGTCGAAACGAGTGTTGAAGACGTCATCAGCTGTAGAAACAGGCCTGGCAAATGTGCTCTCCGGTCGAACAGTGGCCGTGCTGCGAGGTTGGCGCTCATTTTGAACAGCTGGAAGAAGAAATACCAATCATTAAATAGCCCATGAACTTACTGATATTTTTTACAAATATAAGCACATACTTATATTACAGGTAAGGGAGCTTGAATGGCAGTGAGGCTACCTCTCTGGCACAGTTTCGAGTCCCGGCGGTGGCATGGATGTGTGTAGTGGTTCGGAATCCACTTTATTATCATTATTTGTCGATACATTTGTCGAAATGCCTGATGAACAGCAATGGCTAAAGCCGACTATTTCCTCAGAAACCACTCATCACGGACTACAACTGTCCTAGGAAGTTGATATCAGTTATTAGCAGACTCAGAGCTAATCATTTCAGAGGGATGAAGATTCTCCCAGACAAGACCAGGGAATTCATCCCCTGCAGAAATTGCCCCAACGCTTTCCCGACACCTAAGCACATTCTAGAGTGCCCAGCACTCATTCCCCATGTTTTGCAATTGGGTAGGGTGCCAATCGAGGCCAACTTAAGAGAAGTCCTGTAGAGTGAAGCGGCGCCGTTGCTAGAGGCCGCTATCATGAAAACTTTTGACTTTATCTAACTTTGATATTAGAATTTTAAATCCATGGACACGATAACAACAACAACAGACATGGCTGCCGATTCGGTGTCTTTGTTAAACGCTATTTCGCAAAAATTTAGCGCCAAACATTGCTATTACGCTAACATTAGTAGCCAAACAACTATTATGTCAAAGTTTATTCTTGAAAGGGCTTTTAAGCCAACATTTATCGCCTTTTCCGCCCTTTTGTTTGTTTGCTTGGCGATTTGGCATCCCAGTGAAGAATTTTGGCGTAATATTATTTTTACCGCGAAAACGACTTGGGCCATTCAGTACTATGCTTATCTAGATACTTGGCATCTTGGCGATGCATTTGGCACAAAGGGTACATGATTCTAGATTTTTACCGACTGACCGCTTTGCCAATAAATATGGAAACGATTAAAACTCAAATAACTGAGTACAAAAAGTAAGACCAATTTTCAATTTAAATTTACCGAGGCTTATGGAATTTCAATTTTTTGTTTCCTTTTTAGGTTGCTGGCATTGTCCTTGACATTTGTGCGAAATTAGAAGTCAAAATATTCACTAGTGTTTGAATTGCGCTTGGCTTTGTGAGACTCTAAAACTAATTCCGGCGATTTTTGAAATGTCTGCATGAATTGAGCAAAGAACTTGCATTCAGTTTTGTTTATATAGAATGGACGTATAGTACGTATTTTGTACGCATAGAATGTTGCAGAAGGCATTCAGTGAGCATTCCTATATTGGAAAGAAATGTTTCCAAGTGGTTTAAACCTCAACCGACGAAGCTGACGTCCAAAAAATTAAAGACTGGGTGTCTGCAAATCATCGATTTACAATTAGAGACCCTGCTGAGGATGTTGGAATTTCGAAACGATCGGTCCGTTCCATTTTGTATCTCAAAAGCGTAAAATCTCGATTGGTACCAAAACACTGAATGCGCCAACTCACATGCATTGATTCTTCGTAACTTTTAACCCATGACTTCGTAACCCATATCGTTCCACAACCACCGTATTCACTCCGTGAGACTTCTGGCTATTCCCTAAACTCGAAAGACCACTCCGGGGACACCGTTTTGAGTCATTTGAAGCGATTCAACATGAATCGCCGCGCGTTTTGAAGGTCCTCCCTGCCGATGACTTTTCAGCACGCATTGAGGATTGGGAAAAAAGGTTGGCCTAAGTGCATTGTGTCCGGAGGGGGATTACTTTGAAGGCGATGAACTAAATTTGCAAGAATGAATAAATAACTTTTGAAATAAATTAATAGTTTAAAAAAACTAAAAAATACGCTTTTAGAGTTAATCAATCTAAAAAGTAAAAAATAATTGTTAACATAAGAATAAAATGACTGACGAGAAAATGAATGTTACTGTTCTAAAATCGTGGGGTGCTCGATATCAATCGTTATAATTTCTCACTAGCTTCATTCCGAAATGCAGAGTTAGTTTAAAAATGTCATACAAAGCCCCCACGCTTTTAGAACGGTGACATTCATTTTCTCGTCAGTCATTTTATTCTTATGTTAACAATTATTTTTTACTTTTTAGATTGATTAACTCTAAAAGCGTATTTTTTAGTTTTTTTAAACTATTAATTTATTTTTTACTTTTTAGTCTGATTAACTCTAAAAGCATATTTTTTTTTAGTTTTTTTAAAGTAAAATTGTTTTTACTTTGTTTTCCACTTGGCCGGTTATCCGCTAAGTTTACATACTTTTTACCCACCGAAATTTTCGGCCAATAGGAAGAGCGCAGTTCGACATAATCGCACTCCTATGCCTTTGAGATCCGCCTCTTTTTAGCCACCGAAATTTTCGGCCAATAGGAAGAGCGCAATTCGATCGCGGATCAGTTGACTGACTCGCCAGTAGATGGCGCCATCAGTCCCAAAATCGAGCCCAAAAAGTGAGTTACATACAAACATACAAACAAACATACATACATACATACAAACATACAAGTGAAGCTAATAAAAGCGTATTAAAAAAATAATTGGTCTTACCTTTTGTGCACAGTAGTAATAGCCGTTTGACTACTAATGTTGGTGTAACAGCATTGTTTGGCATAAGTTTTGGCGAAATAGTTTTACACAGACATCGAACTTCGGCAGCCATTTTGTTTGTTTACTTGGTGATTTGGCATCCCAGTGAATGATTTTGGCGAATATCATCGTTACCGATAAAACTACCTGTTTCATTCATTACTATGCTTGATTTGCGACTTAGCATCCTAGCGATGCGTTTGGCACAAATGGTACAGGATTCTAGATTTTTACCGACTGACAGCTTTGTCAATAAATATGGAAACGATTAAAACTTAAATACAACATTACGACTGTGCCAAAAAAGTAAGACCAATTATTTTTTTTTTTCAAAAACTCTTTATTTATTCTTCCAAATTTATTTCATCGCCCTCAAAGTAATCCCCTCCGCACACAATGCATTTACGCCAACTTTTTTCCCAATCCTCAATGATAGCTAAAAGGTCATCGGCAGGGATGGCTTTCAAAACGCGCGGCGAATGAATCTCTTCTATCGACCCAAAATGGTGTTCCCGGAGTGATCTTTTGAGTTTAGGGAATGGCCAGAAGCCGAACGGTGTGAATAAGGTGGGGTTTCATTTTTGGTGAAAACGTCACGAAGAATCAATGCAGTGTGAGCTGGCGCATTCAGTGTTTTCGATACCAATAGAGATTTGACGCGTTTGAGGCCCAAATTGGAATGGAAAATTGAAATTCCAACATCCTCAGCAGGGTCTCTAATTGTAAATAAACGGTTTGCAAGCACCCAATCTTTCATTTTTTGGACGTGAGCTTCGTCGGTTGAGGCTGATGGTCGACCATAGGACTCTTCCTCTTCAACGCATTCTCTGCTTTCTTTGGCCTGTTTATACCACTTGTAAACATTTCTATCCGATAAAACAATACTCACCGAATGCCTTCTGTAACATTCTATACGTTTCCGCAAACAAAATTGAATGCAAGTTCTTTGCTCAATGAATTCAGACATTTCAAAAATCGCCGGAATCAATTTTAGCGTCTCACAGAGCCAAGCGTAACTCAAACATTCATGAATATTTTGACGTGAAATTTCACACAGATGTCAAGGACAGTGTCAACAACCTAAAAAAGAAAGAAAAAAAATTGAAATACCATATGTCCGGGAAATTTAAATTGAAAATTGGTCGTACTTTTTGGGCACAGTAGTACATAAAAGGGCAAGATTAATTTTTGCCTACCGTCCTTGTTCATTCCGCACTTGAGGCACTTCCTGAGCCTGCACGCCTGGCACTGGTTCCTGTGGGCCTTGTCCACCACGCACTCCCCGCTGGCGGCCTGGCACCTGTACACCAATTTACGGCGGACACTCCTCTTGAAGAAGCCACTGCACCCGTTGCACGCCAGCACCCCGTAGTGCTTCCCGCTCGACACGTCCCCGCACACCACGCAACGCAGTCCGGGCCTCAGTCTGCCCCTGAAGGGTCCATCTATAGATCGACCATCGGACGGGAGCAGGTCCGACTGGGATGCGTCCATGGTGAAGAAGGTTGCGAAAGTACCTGAGGTCATGAAAGATATGTTAAACTAAATTACTTTCTCAAAGGTCGTGCTAGTGGATGTTACCTTAACATAAATTAGAATCGTTGCCTAAGATATTGAGCCTGTATTTTATGGTAGAGGAATATAGAGTGTACTTACATCAATCGTCTTTATAGAAGAGTAGACGTGTGTACTTTTGCCTTACGTATATGTATTTCCATTCGTTTATATATGTAATTTCAATTCGTATAAATGTGTATAACTGTATACATGTATGTATTTCAATTCGTTTATATATGTAATTTCAATTCGTGTCTATATGTATATATTTCAATTCATATAAAAGTGTATAATTTGTGTATACATGTATGTATTTCAATTCATAAAAAAGTGTATAATTCATGTAAATGTATATCTCAATTAATATATATGTATTTTAATTCTTCTAAATGTGATCCAAAGGATGTGGACAATCCAAGATTGAAGCTAACGGCTGCGCAACAGCCGCTAGCTTCAATCTTGGATTGTCCATTGGAAAGATGAAAGAGCATTGCTGGGGAAAGAAGGCGGTAAAGACCAAAAGGAATCTTGCCCAAATACTAAAAGAAAGTTTAATAGAGTGAGGGGTTTTTTTAAAATTAAGATTATAATAATAAGTGATGAAAGTAATTAAAATACATGGGAAAGAAGTAAAATGAACGAGTAACTGTCCAGTGAAGGGAGCAGACATTAATTAAATTTGTTGAGGAAAGAGGAAATTCCGTGCAGAATGACGAATTATCATAATACATAATGATAATATAATATAATAATAAAGTGCTACGAACTATTTTTGGCGGTGTCCATGACAATGGAAATGGGCGAAGAAGATGCAATTTTGAACTATAGAAACTTTTTAGAGATATTGACATTCTAAAGTTTGTTAAACCGAACAGAATGAGATGGGTTGGTCATCTCAAGAAAATGGAAAGTGATAGAGCTGCTTTGAGGGATTTCAATTTAACCCTTTTTGGACAGCGACCAAGGGGAAGACCAAAAACGAGATGGGTCGATTGTTTAGACCAGGGGTCTCCAAACTACGGACCGCGGGCCAAATCCGGCCCGCCAGTGTCATCAATCCGGCCCGCGACAGCAAATAGCTTATTGTTGCTGCAATAAGTTGGATAAAAAACACAGAATAATAATAACTCGGCTTTATTGACTTGCTGGGTAAAGCTTAATGACAAGCATAATACGCAGAAAATTTAACTTAAGCATAACAACTAACAAATAATTGAAATGAATCCCACTAACATTATAAACTAGTAAACATCCCGCGGTTACCCTCGGCAGTTATGTTGGATTAAAAGAGTATCGCATATGTATGTATATCGATGTTTGGAATGTATATATCCTGAATCAAACATGTGATTTTTATCCTGAAAATCCCTCGGGAACGAAAAACTAAATTAACGCGAATGAAACCTCAGGGTTTCCACTTGTAAAAAAATACGAATGAAATTTATGTGTGATTTTTCACTGACAATAGTTTGTAGTTAGCAAGCGTATTGTCGCTCAAAGCGCGAACTCAGCGACTCGTCTAGAAATTATAGATAATGGCAGAAAAATTAAAACGGTTTTGGCCCTTGGTACTTACTTGAGTAAACAGTATGGCCCTAAGGCTAGAAAGTTTGGAGACCCCAGGTTTAGACTCTGATTTTGATGTTATTAAGATCAAAAACTGGAGGTCCATTGTCAAGAGCAGAACAGCCTGGCTGGATCTGTTAAAAAAAGGCCAAGGCCCACAACGGGCTGTCGAGCCAGCTATGATGATGGTGATAATATAATAATATATAAAAATATGTTAAACTAAATCACTTTCTGAAAGGTCGTGCTACTAGATATTACCTTAACATAAATTTGAATAGTTGCCTGAGATATTGAGCCTGTATTTTATGGCACCAGGGTAGAGGAATATAGAGTGTACGTATATTAATCTTGTTTATAGAAAGACGTGTGTACTTTGGCCTTGTACATGAGTATCTCAATTCGTTTATACATACAGTTTCAATTGGTGTATATGTGTATGTATTTCATTTCATATAAATGCATATCTCAATGCTGGTAAATATATACTTCATTTTACATATTCATTTCTCCTAAATATGTATCTCAATTCGTGTAAGTATGTAACTCAAGTCTTATAAGTGCATATCTCAGTATATGTACATAAGAATGTTCCACAATTTTTATAAAAGGGTATCTCAATTCGTATAAATATGTAATTCAAGTTTTGTAAATGTGTATCTCAATAATTGTAACATCTATCTAAATGGTTATATACATCTTTCTCAGCTCGCATAAACATCTTTCTCTATTTATATAAATGCGTATGTCGATAATTGTAAACATCTTTCTCAATGCGCATAAATGTGTTTCTCGATGTATGTACATATGAATGTTTCACAATTTTTGTAAAGGTGCATCTTAATTCAAGTAAATGCTTAGCTCAGTTTGCGGAGTATATCTCTAATAGGGTACACATGTATCTCAATTCGAGTCCACAGTTATGGAAAGCAGTGTTCCAGAGTTCTGTTCCATTGTATTAAAGCAGTAGTTTAATTTTTTTATTTATATTCTTTTTTTTCAATTCCTTCTATTAGCTCACACTCTCCCTATATATATCTTGTTCAAATTTGTCAATCGCTCATAAAATACTTTTTATTCATTCACTCAACTTCACATACATTTTTTTTTGAACTTGCAGTGGATGGCACTGGATGTTAATGCAGTTTTTTTAAATATTAATTCAGTAATTAAATTTAATTAATTAATTTTAGTTTTTTTTAGATTTAAGGTGCCTATATCTACCAATAGATGGCGTCAGATAAACTTAAAAAAATGAATGAAAATTATTTATAAAGGACTTTTTGCAGTAGGGTGAAAAAAAAAAGTAGGAATTGACTTAAAAATATTTTTTCATATTATGATGGGAAGAAGATTTCTAGTGGGAAGAAAATATCAGGAACTCAAATTTCGATAACTTTTTGTCTGCATAAATCACATCAATAATTAATCTGCATTAATACCATCTTCCATAATATTATACCTCAAGCCATAATATTCGATAGTCAGCGCATTCATAGATTTCGCAACATCCATTGCAACTATGTTTTTCTAACAGTCCGTAAATAGACTTGTGGTACTTATTAGTGTAATCTGATTTAAAGATAGACTATAATATGTTCATATATATATATATATATGTATATATAGCAATAATGAAGTATTTCCTGGCCAGCTAGTTCGTGATAAAAGTTTTCATTCATGATTAAGTG
>BPLQ01014243.1:0-21867 GCA_021605075.1 Caerostris darwini
TAGATTTCAATACGTTTGGCTTATTTATCATTGATTTTACGTAGAAACGCCCAAGCATTTTATTTTTCGCCCTTGCAAAAACATTTCATTGGGCAGAACACCCAAGTAATCCTACTGATCGCAGCCGCCGTTGATCGATTTCAGATGAAATTAAAACATTAAATCTTTTTTCTACACTCATGTCCATAAATTAAGGATAATTCAGAATCACACAGAAATTGAACTCTAAAATTAAAATTTCACCTGTAGAATTATAACCGCACATCTTGATGAAGAATATGCGAATTACAGGAAACCACCAGATGGCGCGGATAGTACGACACAATGACGAGAGTGTAAGAGAGGGGTATATAAGGAATGGTGGCAAAGAAGTAAAATTGTTCACAAGCGCTTTAAAAGCCTTTCAGTGCAATAACCGCATAGTTATGGCACAAAGGAAGCATTTGGATGATTTTTTACGAGGTAGAATTATCGGATGACCGGAATGTGGACGTAACCAGATGGAAGTATCCGACGAACTTGGAATCGCCCAGAGTGTCATCTCCAGGCTTTGGCAACGATTCCAAGATGATGGTAATGTGAGTAGATGTTACAGCACAGGTAGCCCCCGAGTTACAACGCCGAATGAGGACCGGTATTTAGCAGTTGCTGCCAAAAGAAACAGACGGACCACAGCATCAGACCTGTCTCGTCAGCTCTCTTCAGCTACCGGTATGACAGTTTCAAGGCAGACCGTGTACAGACGCTTAGGGCACATTATTCTATATGCTCGTAGGCCTGTCAGATGTGTTCCACTTACCGCAACTCACTGCCGCCTGCGATTAACCTGGAGTAGAGAGCATGCATTGTGGACACCGCAACAGTGGTCTTGTGTGATGTTTTCCGACGAGTCCAGGTTTAGTTTGCAGTCTGATTTTCACCGGGCTTTCATATGGAGAGCGCCAGGTACCCGTTACCACCAAGAGAACACCGTTGAACGACACCGTTCGTTTGGGGAGGAATTATTCTTGGTTCCAGAACTGACCTACATGTTCAGAGTGTAACGATGACAGGCCACATCCATCGGGATGTCATTCTGGAACAACATGCACGTTTGTTTCGGGTCGCCATGGGTGCTGAATTTCTGTTTATGGATGAAAACGCCCGTCCTCACCCTGCAAACATTGTAGACGAATGCCTTCAATTGGAGGATATCACCCGTATGGATTGGCCAGCATACTCACCGGACTTGAATCTAATAGAACATGTGTGGGATATGCTTGGCCGACGAATTGCAGCCCGTCAACCCCCTCCCACCTGTCAACCGGAGCTTCGGAGGGCATTGCTTGAGGAGTGGTGTAATATTCCCCAAGATCAGATTGATAATTTGATACGCAGCATGCCTAGGCGTTGTAAGGCTTGTATTGCATCGTCCGGGATACATACTCCATATTAACCATCATACTAACCATGTTATACTGTTTTTTGTAAATAGGTTCTTTTTTGAAATTTGCTGCAGGGAGTAAAAAGCGCAATTTTTATTAATTATGTCAAACATATAGCATCTTTTTTGCTCTTTACCCTTTTGTTTGATAAATAGACTTTATAAATAAGTCAAATTTGTTTTGCTTCTGTCTCTTTCTTTGCCTGAACTTCATTATTCTTAATTTATGGACATGAGTGTAAATTCTGAAGAAACTTTTAAGTACTAAAACAAACGTAGATTTTCTTACAAATTTTTCAGTAATAAATCTCTAATATAAATCTTAAGTTAATTTAGATGTATAACATTTTTTTACCTTGTCTTCGATACTATTTGTTTCTCTTTTAGACTTTCCCTGAGATACTACTGATAGAATTGGATAAAATTCAATGATTTATCGATTTTCCGAACTTATTTATAAACACTATGATGAAAAATATTTAATTTTAATTATTTTTTTTTTGGAATGCGTACAACAACAGGGCATTCTGTACTAAGCTATTTTTATTAAATAGATAATAAGTAAATAAGAAACCGAATATTAAAGCTAAAAGTTTTTTTAATGTAAATAAAATGCAGAAAAAAAAAAAAAAAAAATGTTACATCATAATTTTATTTATGAATTCATAAAAAGATGTTTCAGTGTAGGACCACTTTTGTGACGTTTATTTCCTTGCATTTTCCTTTCTATAAAAAGAGAAGGAATCAATGTTTAAAAAAATCAGAATCCCATGGAAATGATATGAAAAAGTGTTGGACATTATATTCAAATTCATTTCCAGGCTACAGCTCTGTTTGTAAAAATGTTTAGTGTACGAACACTTTTGAACGCCGCTGTATATATATATATATATATATATATATATATATATGTGTGTGTGTGTGTGTGTGTGTTCTATTAAAGGTACTAACTGCAGTTTTCTCGGAAAATCTTATGAATGGTTTTCTGGAAGATTTGGGGAAACGTTCCTTAACCTTTTCTGGAATCCTTTCTGCCACACAATGCCTACAATTTCAAAGCCTGTTTATTACAGTGCCAGTTTCACTGAAATTATTTACTAAAGTTCGAATCATTATTTAAATTGGTTTATTTCTCTTTTTTTTTTTTTTTTTTTTGATTTACT
Organism: Caerostris darwini; assembly: GCA_021605075.1. Lineage (NCBI taxonomy): Eukaryota > Metazoa > Arthropoda > Arachnida > Araneae > Araneidae > Caerostris > Caerostris darwini. The sequence continues at coordinate 2,587 of BPLQ01014243.1, forward strand.
GACTTGATTTGCTGATTTACTTTTTTATAATTAATTATTAATACACAATTTAGTGAAGGCTAAGTTTGGGAAATGATCTTTAACGATGAAACTACTTTCCTCTAACGACAGTGAAAAATTACGACTTTTTTATACTCAAGTCAGCAGAATTAAAACTAGTATGAGCTGTTAAGCTGTTACAAAATAAGTTGTTACAAAAATAAGCTGTATAAGCTAAGCTAGTATAAGCTGTTACAAAATTTCCATAGCTCAATTACTGTTAGAGCATATGGAATTTTTGTTTGTATGAAAATAACTTTTCGTCATCAGTATTGCGTTTTCCTTTGTTAAAAAGTTATTAATAAATTCAATGGGTATTTCGACTTTTGGATCCTGCTGCACTGGTAAAGTAAGATATTTGTGAGACTGAATGTTTATCTATGTTTTTTTTTAACTTTTTCTCTTAACTACAGGGTGATAAAAATCTTAGGGATCACTTTTTATTTTAGCTTTCACTAAATTTAGTTTTTTCCTTCCAAGTAGTACATTGTTGTATAGTCCAACATACAGAAAATTAATTTATTTTAATCTATTTTAATCCTAATGATTTAAAGTCACCCTGTAAAAAATGTAATATCAGTATCTTTGAATCATATCACTAAGATTAAGAACTTAAAACTTGAAACCGATGGAAAATCGGAATTGGGAGTGTGAAAAACAAATTAACAAAATCCGTGGTGCTGCTCTTCAATAAGATGGTCTCTAAAGTTTATCCTTCAACACAGGTAAGCACGGATAAGTTTTTAAATGTAAGTCAACAACAAGTCACAAATTTTCAAATAAAACACACGTTAAAGAAATAATGTATGAAAAAACTTGTGTCCTCACCCAATCTATGCAAGGGGAAAAGCACCATTATGGTTCCTCCGCAAGTTTCTTTGAAAGAAAAGATTGCAAAAAGTAGAAACAACTAACGAGCTCTGGATTTCTCTCTCAGATACAAGCTAAAAAATCTAAATTGCGATGCCTAAGCAGAGATCAAAATATGCATTACTTAATTTCTTCAAATTTGAAATCCCATTCAAATGGTGTCCTGGTCTGGATGGGTATTTTTGCAAATGAAAACACTTTAAATACCTCATTTTGTGCAAACAGGAATCACAATAAATACAAAATACTTCATGGTAAAAGTTTTAAAGTCTTTTTTGAAAGTTGATTTTATAAAAATGTATCCAAATGGTGATGGAGTTTTTCATCAAGATTCAGTACTTTCTCATTTTTCTAAAAAGTACTTTACAATTATTTAACGAGAAGAAAAACAATCCACTGAAGGAAAACAGTCCTAAGTGGATGTTAAACAATCTTAATGTTGTCCTATGCGATTATTTTTTGCGGGGATGTTTGAAAAAAAAGAATTATGAGAAAATTTTCAACCCCTGAGAAAGCTTAAAAAAGCTATTTCAGAAGAAGTGAATAAAATATGTAAGAAATGATACTGAGTGTATTGAAATCATGATAATGATGTAAACAAATCTATTATTCAAAAGTTATAAAATTGAGATAAACTGCTAATTTTTAAACAAAAAAAATTTACAAATCACTTTTCATAAATTAGTAATCTTTAGTACTAAATAATACTAATGTATGAAAAGGGATACTTTTAACTTTTTAATTTTTTTTTCTTGATACTTTTTACTTTTTGATATTCTTTATAATTCTTGTTTTGTGTCATAATTTTTTATAATATATAATTAATTATTTTAATTTTTCGTGTAATTGAATAAATAATATTATGCTTTCACCAGAGTATTCTTAATATTTACAAAAAAATAAACAAAATAATTATATAAACAAATAAGCTTAGGAAAAACATAACTTACAAATTACATCAAGAACTAAACTGTTTTTTTACAGAATTTATTATATTTTATCAAATATACAAAACACATTGCAAAAGAATTCTAATTTTTTTAATTAATTTATGTTTCATTAGTTTGAAAGCTGTTTGCCTAACAATTTTCATTATGAATTTGTTAATATTTGAATGGGCGATATTAAACATTAGTTTTAATTGTTTTCAGAATTTGTTTTCTTTAAAATTAAAAATATATATAATTTTTGCCAATATAGAATTAATCAAATTTATATCTTCCTTTTTATAATTGGATTTATATTATGACCATAAATATTTAGAAAAAAAAAGGAAAGGTACTCTTTTTGAAATAAGAAAACTTCAATTAGTATTTGCGTTGAAATGTAATCATTAGCAAAAAAATAATCATTCATAACATGACTAATATGTGAGTCTACTTTATCTATGAAGCTTAATTAAATTTGTGATAAAAAGCTATTTTATTTGCATATTTGATATATATATATATATATATATATAAAATATATATATATATATATATATATATATAATATATATATAAATATAAATATATTTATAAAAATCGTTAAGTTACAAATATAAATATATTTTAAAAAATCATTAAGAATATAAATTTTTGAAATTATTTGAAGATTGAATGTAATTGAAATAATTGAAATTATTTGATTATTGACTGTAAAATCGGCTAAAAATGCTTCGATTATTACTTTGACTGATGCAAGTATATTTTACTTTGGTTTCTTTTATTTTAAGAACATTTCATTTAGAAATACCTTTTACACTTCTAGTCTTAATCAATAAATAAATTAAAATTTATTTGGTTTTTTTATTTTTTTTTCATGCAGGTCATCATCAAATCCACGCAGCTGAAAAATAACAATACCCTGTACTTTAAACAGTTTAATGAGATTCTTGAATACTCCATTATATTGTTTTTCCCATTTAAGAATAAATATATAAAAAAATATTTGTTTTCAATTAGAAGTACTTCAGTACTATTCCATTTCAATAACATCATTAAGAGGATTCTTAGAATCAATATAATTCACATTAAATTTCTATTGCGATTTTCATTTTATTTTACAGTGATCAAAATAATTTCTGGAAATATGACGTACTATTGGAAGATTTTTTATTGGAAAAAATCTCTACTAACGACCTGTAATGTCGGACAATATTGATTAACAAATTTAAAAAAAAAAAAATGGGAAAGGGGTCAAAATTAGCTATTGAAATAAAGTTTGTGTCTAGTTCAACTAATTTTATTCGCTCGTAGAAAAGAATTAATCAGAATAATAATAAGAAGCATTATCAGTTATAATAGGTACAAACATGAATAGAATCATCCAAATTTTTTCGATATGTTAAATTTCATCCCTTCAATACATCCCTTAATTATGATGTTGTTTAATATAATAAACAGCTGGATATTATAATAGTATATCCTTCAAATGGCTGACTGCGTGACTGTTATCAAAACTTTTTTCATGTCTAACATAATTTTGGTTCAGCTAATTTGATAAATACTAATGCAGTATAATTTTCCTTTCTATTCTTACCATTCAACTAGAAGATATTTGAAAGGTTACACAAGATTATTTTTAAACTAATTCTCTGAGACATATTCGAAACACTGAAATGAATACTAACATAGCATTTTGATGACAACCATTCTGGATCGTATCCTGGCCCTGTGACCGTCGCTCCTCTCTTCCCCAGCTGTATCTATCCTGTACAGGTTCCGTGCTCTGTACAGGGTGAGGGAGATCCTGAAGTACAGCACTGTGATGAGTGTCATGGGCACCACGAAGAACAGGAATGTGGAGCACAGCATCAGGGTCTCTCATTTTCTGTTGGGATCGTTGAAGGGAAAACCACACCACGCAGATTCCATTATCTGTTCTCCATCCTCCAACTAAACGAAAAGAATGACAGTAATTCAATTATGATTACAAAAAGTAAAAAATACTTGATTTTAACTTTTGTAAAACTGTAACTGTGGCATGAAATGTAAACTGGTTGAGTAAAAACAGAATCAGTAATTGGCTAATAAATTTTAAAAAAATAAATAAAATACCTCATCGAATTATAAGTTAAACAAATTTCTTTTTAAATTGACAGATAATTTGTCATCTCAAAGATTTAAGAATTGATAAAAATAAAATAAGATTCTTTTAAATTCTGAAGAAATTTATTTTCAAAATTCGGAAGCTGGCAAAAAAAAGTTAATAACAACATCTCTTGCTGTCAGGTACTTCGAAGTTAGTTCTTGTTTCCACACGCAAAGGAAATGTGATCGAATACATGGATAGGCTTTGTTTCTTTTTAGTATTATGTAATAAGTATCATGTGAGGCACCCTGTTAATGGCTTATATATATAGGAAATATAATTTCCTATGAGCATGCGCGCTAGGGAGAAAAAGCTAACGGACTTCCTATGGTAACTAACGTACGGTATGCAAAAACTCTCTATTATTAAAAAAAAGTCCGGTAAGTAAGCAGCAAAATCTAATGCAACCAAATTGCTTTTTAAAGTTAAAGGGGATTCTTATGACCGAATTTTAAATTGTTCGACTTATCGCATTACTCCAGATAGGCTCATGTCCTTAAAATTCTTGATGGAAATTGTTTCCATTAGCATATTTTACTTTAAGGAGCGTTTAAAGGAAAGGATATTTCGTTAACGTTATCGCTGAAGAATCAATAAAAAGCAGCTTAAAGAAAAATAAAGATTTAGCAGAAAGTAATTTATTTTCAATTTTTCAATTTGAGTCAAGAATCAGATTGATGCATATTGATTTCAGTTTTGAGATGATTAAAGGCAATTATAATTTTCCTAACAATTCATGACTCTAATAAGTAAAAGAAAGAAAATAAATTGAATATTTTAAGATTGATATGAAATATTATTTTTGCTTTACAGCAGAGATCTTGTTAAGCTTTATTTCTCTTTATAATTAAATAAGAACAATTGATATATTTCAGTGAAATTTTCTCGAAAGAAAATAATTATAAAACTTATAGTATATATTAAAATTATTCATAAAAGTAAGCATACATTAAAAAATATTATCACAATGCATACTTCATTATACTTTGGATAACTCCCAATATTTTCCAGAATTCTGATATCAAATATTATATAAATATGTACATTTTCTTTAGTTAATAAATTGCTTTATAATTTTTTTACTCTTAAAACTTTATTCCATCTGACCTTTTATGTAGGAGGTAATTGTACAGTATTGTGATTATAATAAGCTATAGTAAGCTGGAAATCATGGGAAAAAGCTTGGCGTGGTGCTTGGCAAAGTTGGCTGGATCTTCAGATGAATCTAAAACCAGCCCTGCATGAATTAATATTTCAAAACCTCTATATCATTCAATGTCAAAAACAAACAGTTGAGAGTGAGTTGAGATGCTACTTTCGTACTATGAATTTAGTGATCTACCACTGAATTTTATTAAAAAATTATCTGCAAATCGTTTTCTATTTGATTCCCTTGCATGCACAAGTCACCCCCAGATTACACTACTTCACAAATTAGTATAGAGTTTATAAAATTTTGTTAAAAGTTGAGTTGTTGAATTTTGTTTTTGTTGTTTGTTTTGTTTTGAAAGGAAATTGTTTTATAGTGCTATTTAAGGTTCAATATGCAAATATATCAAACGAGCTGTGAATCATCTTTTTTGAACTCTTGTTCAATTGATCTTTAGAAAGCATCCCATTAAAATTCTAAAAAAATTGTTTGCAAAATCAGATGTCAATATAATTTTTGATTGCATGACAGAATTATAGGAGAGTTTAAAATCGAATTATTAAATATTTCACTTCATCTAAAAGTAGGAAATCACTTTGTAGTTTAGTATAAGGTATGTATAGTTTTGCATTTATGCTTTGGTAATAAGAAAACATTTTTGGGATAATACTTTAAAGGATCTTCTTTAAGACATTTCAAGAGTAAACGCCATACTTCCTACCATTCTATTCATAATAAGGCCATTTTAAAAACTAAAGCTAAAGGGCTTGAAATACTATAATAAAAATGGATTAGGGGACAATTTTCTTGTTTTTTATTGAATGTAAAAAGATTATGGGTAATTGTTTTGCAAAACATGCTTGATAATCTTTCAAAAAATATTCTCTTAGATCTTTTTTCGAAGTGAGCTTACAATAAAGCTTAATACGATTCAATATAGTTCTGTAGATAAAATATTTTGAATATTATTTATCTATCGTATTTAGAATAGGAGAAAAAAATCATTCAATATATATATATACACACATAGATATAATGCGGTCTTATTTCATCTCATGTTTCTAATTCGTTTTGCCAAAATCTATCTGATCATGTTTGAATTTCTCTGTTGTAGAGCACTATTGAGGGTTGTGGTTATCAACTGATTTTGTACAGTACATAAATAAAAATGAATATTTGTTTGAATGTATGAATGTAAGGCATTACAATGTAACTTAAATCTATAACATTAAGAGTTCCAATTTTTTTCTCTTATCGTATATGCTTTAACTAAAAAAAAATATATATACATTCTACAAACTTTTTTTTTAATAAGCAAAAACCATTTTCTGCCATCGGGCACCATCTGGTGGCTACAATTAGTAATTTTCTTTAATTTAAAGTAAATTGTTAAAAACTAATTAAATTAAAGTTAGTTGATCAAATTAAAATGAATTGTTTTAGATTAATTAGTAATTTTCGAAGTTAATGCTATAGTAATATTTTTTGTTTAGTTGAAACATTCTGCCATAACAGATTATTTATTTTACTTTCTATATTTTTTTATTTTATAAATATTTATTCACAATAATCTTTTTTTACAACTTGCGAAACCACAATTGTTAATTTTTATCAATATTTTGCATCTATGATTGAAATTCCTTCTTGATTCTATTGCATTTTATACTTTTTTTTCTTAATAAAATCTACCAAAACTAACGTCGAAAAACCTGAAGTACCGAAAAAAATTATCATGAATTATTTTTTATCAGAGGGCTTGCTAAACATTAAATTTAATAGGAAATACGAAAAATAAAGTGCGTAATAAATTTAAGATGATTATATTCATGAATATTTTAATTTCATGTATGAAAATTAAAAAAAAAATTGAATTGCAGAATGCAGTTTGAATGGCAGATTGATTTCGGCAGTTAATCAACGGTCCACATGATAGTTAATTTAATTTGAAAAGAAGACGATGATGATTTGCCAGGTTGGCGGAGAGCCTTGGTTAGTGACCTCTGTCTCCTGCTTTGTGAATGACAGAAGTTTCGTAAGCTCTAAGCTCATTGATTAGATAGCGAAGGAGTATATATATATATATAACTCTTTTTAAGTAAGGGATAAAAGTTTAAAAGAGAAAAAAATAAAAGGTAATAAAAATTAATTGAAGAGGGAATCAAAATAGAAGAATAATTTGAAAAGAGGAATAGTTAGAGGCAACGACGGATAAATAGCGAGTAATATATATAAATAGATAAACAAAATTACTCCTAAACTGTTTCAATCTTAATTCTAAAGCGTTTGTAAAATGAATGAGGTGAGAAGAAACAAATGAGCTTACTTAATTGTAAACTCCAAAATTTCTAAAAACTTTTTGATCAATCAAAACTGTTATAATGGAAATTATTCAAATCATTTTAAGTCCGTATGGTCTCTGTAGATAGGTTATCTAAAATTGTTTATTTTTCTGATAATTTCATAAGAGTTGGACGGTGTTAACATTTTAATAAGGCAAATAATAGGACATGAGGGGCCATACTTGTGAAGATTAATGAATATAACAGATATCATATGATCACTGTTCCGTTTAACTGTTTCCCCTGTTTGACTGCGGAATACACAGACAACCTAAATGCACATTTATTATTAATATACACATATTTAATTAAATCAATCTGTACATTTTATTACAATTAATGTGTACATATTTAATATATACACATTTATATTTTATTAAGCATTAAAAAACTAACAAGTGAAATAACTTCCGTTTTTCAATTTGCTAATATTTGAAAATATTCTCAAGAATTTTTTCATAATTTGTTTTAATTGACAAAGACGTCCATTATTCTGTTGGCCCTAATGTTTTTTCGTATTACCATAAAAGATGTAAATAATCCTTGAAATAAACATTCACGGATGTTTAGGCTGAAGTTTTAAAAGTCAACAGAAACGTAGATCGAGACCGTGTTTGCAGAGAAGCACATTAATGACAAAAGGGATTATCCCTAGAATCCCTTATCCAGGGCTTCTCCCCTTTAAAATAAATTATCAATAATAAAATATTATTCTAATATATTATGTTACTAATCTATTACATAATATATTATTACTCTACTTTCACCAAAATCTGAAATTATAAAAAAATATATATATATATCGGTACTTATTAGACTTTCAGAATATTATTGAATTAAGAAGATGACTTGAAAATTAGAACATTCAATATGTTTATTAGAGGAGAATAAATATCAATTATCAAATCTTTATAATAAAATATATTCCAACATAAATACCAAAAGACAACATAAAATTTTGGTTTATTTTTTAACTGCTTTTGTTTGCAAAATTTACATTTTACTATTTTTATGATAATTGTGCCTAAAAATCACCTCCCAATATAAAAAAAAGGAATACATCTGGCATATGCATTACAATGCCATATATTCGATATTTAAATGATTCCAATTTTTGTTCTTAACGATATCAAATCTCTCTTTTTTCCCTTTTACAAAATGTCGCGTTTAATCGAAATATTGCCAATTATAAACTTTTAACAATTAAAATTTTCTGAACGTTTGTAAACATTTAATTTTAATGAGTTTAGAGCTTTGAGTGGCTATATTTTCTATTTTCCGTTAGTGCTTTCATTGTATTGCATTGCTCAGTAACAATATTATATTTAGGAAAATAAAATGCCAAATATTTATTACATGGTCTTCAATATCATCTGATAGGAGTGAGAAGCCTAATATTAAGATTAATAATCGAAAATTCTTAATTAATTCTGTTTTAGCCGTATTGTTTGCTTGAATGAACAAGTCTTAGTGTTAAAATTTGTTGTATTGCAAGATTTAACTTTTAAAAAGCAGACAATTTTAATTAGCTTCAATATTATGTTTTGAATACAATGATAAAGTTGTTTTGCCCTGATCTGTAGTTAAAAGGACGTTAAGTGCAACAAAAGGTTTTCAGAGCATTAATTGTATGCGAGTAAAATTACTTTTTGAGAAGTGGATAAATATTCAGTGACCATTGAGTATTTGTTTAAAATGTGATATTTAATTTTTATATTTTATTTAATTAATTCTATAACCTTAATATAATTCGATTAAAATCACATTTATTTTACTATAAATGCAATTACAAGCTTCAACATTTGCAATTATTCCCTAATATACTAAAGTAATGGAAATTCTACAGTATTAACCCATTTTTAAATAAAGGTAATTTAAAAATTGTCTTTGAAGCATTTCGACTCAAATAAGTGCATAATGCACAATTTTTAAATCTAGATAACATGTCGAAAATACTTCATGATAGTTTACTACAAGCGTCTCAATAATTATAAAATACCATTTTTATGTTATATGACATTATCCTGATTAGTATGAAGTACATATTGCTTCTCTCAGATAGATGTTTTAAAAGCTATGAGAGAATGCAAATTAATACTAGATTTAACCAAATAGATGATTTATAAGATGCAGATTACTATAATTTCAAATTAAAAATATTAAATATAAATCACTGAACTTTTTGCAAAATGTGAAGTATCCATGCAATCATAAAAATTCAAACTTAAAAACAAAATTCCTTGTACAAACATGTTTATAAAAAGCATTTTTTTAAGAAATTTGTATTTTAGCACATTTCTTGCTACTTTGGATCATTATATTATTTCTTTTGGAACAACTATTGATTTGGTCAATCAGCACATTTTTTTCATTTTGGATTTTTCTTACTTCACTTCCTGGCTCTCGGATATTGAAGCTCGTATTTCACTAAGCCGATTATGATTCTTCGATGCAATTTTTCAAAAATAAATTTTGACGACTATTTCTTAGAAAATTTTCTTTTTCAGTTTCAATAAAATTAAAGAAACATCGTTGTTTGCATTGTTTTATGATGTCTGTTGTGAATATTGACGATTTGCAAGTAAATATCTGATAAGGAAGCTTACAAAATACCATTTTCAATTGATGCCTAACCTTCCAATTAAAGTAATGCTTATAATTGTCTAAATATACATAAATCCGATTTGTTATAAATGAAGAGCGACCAGCGGAGGTTGGAGGATAGTGTATTAGGTTTCTTAACAAGATCCGTCTGGTTCGAAACTCTGCTAGCGAAATCCTTCTTAAAGCTTCCATGCATATGTTGGAGAGGGATGTAATAAATCAGTAGTGTGACAAGTCCCAAATTTGACTTAAATAGGCGGTTTAAATCACCAGGTGCAGAGGGAGGGTCGGTGTAGAGGTAATGCACCTTATATAACGTTCCATAGTGCATCCTGCATAGCGATAAACTTGCTACACATTTATATTTCTAGTGGAGACGATCTTGGGTTAAAGTGTTCGGATTCGGAAGCAACAACAGAAGTAACAAATAAATATTTTGTCCAGAAGGTGGTGTGTTTTTCTTAATTCGAGTATTTATTTATATCGAAGAGTTAAAATTTCATCAATTGAATTTTCTTTTGTGTACCTGAAACTAGGTATATAATTGGTTTCGTTTTTGCATCATCTGCTGTCACTTTTGCTTTTAGCATATCTTTTGAAAAAACGTAACTAATGAAGATTAACAAAATATTTAATTCAATTTTCATCAATTGATAGTTCTTTTGTTTAACTGTGTGAAGTTTTGATGGTGATGATATCGTTCCTCAAGTCAGTGTCATGAAAAAAGAGAGGATGTTGCGATTATCATTGCCTTGGGAGGTGTTAGCCATTTTCTGATGGAGTTTGGAAATTAGTGTTAATTTGAAACTAAGAATTCAGATAGTTTGCGCTTTCCTCTTTCGTTTTAAAATTCAATTGAGTACAGATTTATAATGGTCAGCTTAAATTAAATAATTAAACTGTTATTTGATTAACCTTAAATGAAGCTGCTCTAGTGCGAACTTTGGATTCCTTCACCATTGAGGTTCTGGAGGCCAGATGAAAATAGAAAAACACAAGTTAAGAAGTTAGAGAACAGCTTAGAGAATAAATAACTTTCGAATACCATCAAAACAGATAGGTAAGCAAAATAATATCATTAATATTTATAGTATTTATAGTTTTTATAATATTATTAGTATATTTTATAGTATTTATAGTTTGCATAATATTATTAGTATAATTTATAGTTTTGGGACACATTTTATTAGATGAGCAGTAAAAATATCGCATACCTCTATTTGTTGTAGAAAAACAAACCACTTTGAAATGCAACCACCACACACAGCACCACATAACTTCAATACAAATTGGCATGATTATAATTATCACCTCCAAAGCACTGATTTAAATTCCTTTACAATTGACTCAAAAGAATCCGCAGACAAAGCAATCAAAAACTTCACCAATGCGATGCACACAGCGTATGACAAAGCTTCTGAACCAAAACACTTTCATTCAAACATCAAGCTCCCGCCGGAAATTAAAAGTAAAATTAAGGAAAGAAACCGCACCCGTAAACTCTGGCAACGTACGAGAGATCCGACTTTAAAAACTGAATTACAAAATTTAAATTGCGAAATTAAAGATCTTATTTCTATCCACAAAAACATGGCTTGGGAAAACTTCACTGACTCTTTAAATGACAACACCAAAAATTCTGGGGAAAAGTTAAATCTATGAGGAAACCTCTCCAAAACATTCCACCGCTCGAAACGGATGCAAACTGCATAACGGTTTCCCCTGCCGAAAAGACCGAGGCAATCGCCGACTGCTGGAAGCTCCAATTTGAGCAAAATCCCAACATGAGCCATCCGTTCACTAACAATCTTATAAGTTCCGAAACCGATAAATACCTTAATACTCCGCATGTCAACTATAACTTCTGCATCTCAGCACAGGAAATAGTTAACTTTATTAAAAACTTAAGTACCAAAAAAGCTGCAGGCTTTGATAAAATTAACAATAATATGATCAAGCATCTTCCGTTAAAATTCATCTATTGGTTAATCGTCATTCTCAACGATATGCTTAATATTTCTTACTTCCCCGAGGCTTGGAAAATCGCCATTATTACTCCCGTTCAGGCACAAATCCTTCTTTACCAGTCAACTACAGGCCAATTTCTCTCCTTAGTAACCTCAGCAAGATTTACGAATTCGCGATCTTAAATCGGATTAAAGAATTTTGTGACAACAGCAATATTTTAATCCCTGAACAATTCGGCTTCAGAAAAAACTTAAGCACCACACATCAGCTGTTCAGGGTCACTGAGTTAATAAATCATGGCTTCAGCAAACGAAGTTTAACCGGTGTACTATTTCTTGACATCGCGAAAGCGTTTGACAAGATTTGGCATACCGGTCTAATCTTCAAACTCAAAAAACTAAATTTACCTCTTCCGCTCACTCTGGCTATTAAATCTTTTCTTGAAAACCGTTCGTTTCAAACTAAAGTCAATAATACTACTTCTACTACGCGAAAAATGGAATGTGGCCTCCCGCAAGGATCCTTATTATCACCGCTTCTTTTTAATATCTACGTGAATGACTTCCCGAGAGACGAAAATATTCTCACAGCTATGTACGCAGACGATACCGCAATCATTACACAGCACTTCCACGAATACACTCTCTATTTTAGACTTCAATCTTTTGTCCATAGGCTACAAACTTGGCTCTGCTTATGGAAAATCAAAGTTAATACCAGCAAATGTGCAGTTCTCATCTTTCACCGCAAAAGAACCACTCCAAATGTTCATCAAATTCTTATCTTTAACGAACCAGTGCCTTTTGTAACTGAGTACAAATACCTTGGTCTCATACTGGACCGCCGCCTTACATTTCAAAAACACATTCATTACATTATTTCTAAAGCTAATAAAGCCAAATTCACAATTGCACCTTTAATATCCGACCTATACTGCTTTATGCGATTCCGGTCTGGATAAATTCAGCAATGATCCATTTGAAGCGACTGCAGGTTCTTCAAAATCAGTTCTTAATGACGATAACAGATGCGCCTTTTCATTATAACCGCCATCGTATTCCCGACGAATTAAAAATTGATCCTATTCTAAACCTTGGCAAAAAGATTACCGAAAATTTCATTCTAAAAATTGATGCGTCTACAAATCCAACGCCGCTAAATCTCCCTTATTATGATCCGACCACGCGCCATGCGAAAAAACACCTGCGTTCTATTTATTTTCAAGACTTCAGTTCATTCCCCGTGGCTAAAAGAATTCACTTTGACCCGGGGTGAAAAAGCTCTGTGCCAGACATTTCACTCTCTTGTTTTGATGCGTACTTCATTCTCCGATTCCAAAAAGAAGAACCCTTTTTAGTTTAGAATCACTTTCCACCCCTGTAGTTTATTTTGATAGCTTCAGAATCGCTCTTTTCTTTCAAGGTCGGTAAAAACGCTGAACTTCGAAACGATATAGTTTTGATTTGTTTATAACTCTGCCCTCCCCTTTCCTTTTCTTTTTCTCTTCAGCCAGCCAGAAGTTTTCGTGGTTTCGTAACGGTTATTTTTTAACTCCTTTTAATTGCCACAGTTCTTATTTTTAAAAACTTTTGTGAACTATTATTTTAAATTTTATATTTACTAACCTTTTTACTCCTGTAAATTCTCTCCGAGCGTGGGCTCGTTTAATATTCTTTCTTTAGCTCATCTTTTGGATTTAAAAAAAAATTTGTTTTTAATAATAATTATTGATATGGAGGTACGGGAAATTCCCTGGTACTCCAACTAAACACCTACCGTTACGTTACGTTATTTTGAAATGCACTTTTTGATTTCTTTTATGGCGATTTTCTAATTTAAAATGAGGCAAAAGCAATAAAAATTATAATTAATGTCTTATTATATGCATAATTTAATTTTCATCAATAAGATAGTTTTCATCTATTTCACAACGCTGAGAAATTTTGCGACGTTTTCAACCAGTTTATCTATCAATAAAACATATTACGTTTTAAAAAAAACCTTAAATCCAACCCGTTAGATACTAAATAGATAAATGCTCTCAATTCATGCATGACAAAGTAAAAGGTATAAGACTTAAAGGATAAATAAACATAGATATTAAAGGCGAGATATGAATTACGAAAACTAATGAGAATTATAGAATATTTATAGCACCTTAAATCTTAACATCTTAAATGTATAGCAATTATATTTCCTTTTGAGATTAAGGATGAAAATGATCACAAAGAATAAATTTATTTATAACGTTAAAAAATATGTATTTAGATTAAAACGTTACATTATGCCAGCTCTCTAAAAACTTTTGCGTGTGTGTGCAATATCGGTGGACTTATTTACCACTTACCGTATATTCCAGCGTATAACTCTCACCTATACATTCTAACTCCATTTTTTTAATTTTTAGGTCTATCCCCTCGTATAATAACTACCCCTTTTTTTACAAAGAAACCTGAAATGTACATATGCAATGTTCTTATCTTTTGAAGTCATTTACTCGAATAATTTTTTCTGGGTTTGGAGAATAGTATACTTCTCGAAACTACAACCATAAAGCGCAATAAAGGGACGCGGAGACAAAATCGGTGGCATGGTATATGATTTTCTAGCGCATTTCTACAGACTTCGTTTCCTCCCTCCTTTCCTTTGACGCATGAGTTGGACAATTTATTCGGAACAAATCAGAGACTTTTTATGCTCGCTGTAGTACATCAATAAAGTTTACGGTAGACCTTTCAGTAGTAAATATGGGTCTTGGGAAACGAAGTCAAAGCAGTGCTGGTTTCAGAGTCAAAGTGATTCAATTTGCAAAAGAAAATGGAAATCATTCTGCAGCAAGAATTTTTGATGTTAGTGAAAGCTCCATATGTGAGTGGAAGAAAAATGAAATGACAATCACTAATATGCCAAGCAATAAATGAGATTTGTATAAAGAAGTAACGAAATGGCCTATCCTGAAAGAAAGTGTATCGAACTGGGTCCTAATTTCTAGAATGATCCTAGAATGGATTTATTGTAACAAGAAATAGTGTACGTTTATTTGTCTTAAAGCGGATAAAAAAATGCATATGAAAGGTAACTTTGAGCAACTTTGAACTTTTAATTTGAAAGCAACTTTGAGCTGGTGTAGCCGATTTACGGGCCAAAATAATTTAATTCTATCAGAAAAAAAAAAAAAAAAAAAAGAACTAAAGTTTCCCAAATGCTTTTTAAAGATTTGTACAACAAATTAATAAGTTTCCAGAAGTATGTCATTGACCTACGAATGAAAAAAAATATTGTCATTTATTGGAAATATTAATGAAACCCCAATAATGTTTAATATGATAAGACATGAAATAATTTATGTGAAAGGAACAAAAATGGTTCACATAAAAACAACAGATCACCAAAAATATCACTTATTTATCACATATAAAAACGATGCCGAAATCTAATTTCACGGAAGATATGGTATAAAATTGTAGATAAGAAATGTTTGGCAAAAACATCCAATTGTTTTAAAAATCCAAGAAAGTCCTTTTGGTGGGATATGTTCATATCCTATCTAACGGATAATACGAAGAAATTGCTGACAATACAAAACAGACATGACAGTTATTCAAGGCGGATTAACGCCATTATTTCAGCTTTTAGATATGTGTGTCAATAAGCCATTCAAAGCAAATTTAAAACGACAATGGAATATGTGGATATTAGAAGTTGAAAAAACATTTACAAAAGGGGGCCAAATGCGTTATTCCAGTAAACAAATGGTGTGTGAGTGGATAATAAAAGTAAATATCTAGATGAAATGGAAGATAATTATTTATTTATAGACCAGGGATGGTGAACGTGAAAGAGAATTTCGAAGATATGCATGAAAATATAACGGAAGAAGAAGAAGACAAACTTACTTACTGACAAATTACTGGTTGTATTTTTAAACTTGCTGCTGAATATGAATATTTTATTGATTAATTACGAACTTTATATAATATGCCTATATGGATGTATTTAATTAGTCGAGGTATTCGATTAAATGTGTTAAATTTTACCCTTCCGTTTATTAAAATATTATTTTTTGTGACATTTATTATTAAAAATATACCGACTTATGAAACATGTAGGTTCTAATGCATCTCTCAAATACTGCTATAAATACATGTTATAAATAGCAATATTTGAGAGATACATTAGAACCCCCATTTAATGTCAGGAAGAATGAATGTTGCTGTCTTCGAACACTCTGATCTGAGATCATTTGACACAATATGATAGATACAAATATAACACAAGTCAGAATACATCCCGAGAGATTTGATACATTATGACAGGCATTTTGGTTCCGAAATATAGAACGAACCACCCGAAGGGTTGAATCTGAGAGATTCATATTCTGGTTCGAAACTCAATAAGATAGGCCGAAGAAAGATGTCAGAAAGGAGCACGTCAAGAAGGAGTATGTAAAATCAAGATAAAGTTTTAGAATTCTTATGTTGGCCTTTCTAGTTGGGAATTATTTCAGATAAAAATGTCATTTGAAAGCAACAAAATACAGAAAATGGATATACGTATTCATAAATGCTTTTATAAACGTTTACTGATAATTCCACACGCCTAAATTAATATGCAGATAGGAATCCTAGGATTCAGAGAGAGTACACGAATCATTTTCTTATATCTTCTTCCTTCTTAATTTAATTCTTTTTGCTCTCACACTTTCCACCCTTCTTCAAGATTTACGACTTTTCGTCCAGAGCGTTACTCGTTTTTCTGAATATATCAACTGAAATGGGGAAGAATTTAAAAAATTTCCGCCCGTTTTATTTAAGTGCTTTGGTAGGAATATGCTTTATTATCCTCTTACCCACGAGGGTGTTCAAGTTAAGTCGATAAAAGTCAATAAACGTTTGCATACATAGTATTGTTTTATGCTGGCGGGCTCATAAATCGCTGTCTTGTCTTGCCTTAACATATAAGTTGTCCATATAAAAAAGAAAGTTTATGCGTGTTATGTTCCCAAGGAGCTATTTATAAGCCTGAATTGAACCATAAAGAGTTTTACAATACCGTTACAGCGACCACACTAATTCTACAAGTTAAATCTGCTTGTTTGGCTGGATAAGTTAGATACGCCCACGCACAATTAGATATGAGATTTTAAAATGTGTATTAAAGTCACTGTAACTGAATGCTAAATCTATAAGGAAATAAGTAAAGGAGGTGTTGCGACATATATGCATATGATATGCAGTGAATATGAAATAGAAATAAATTTTTAAGAAATGTATTTCGAAGAGCATAATATCGTTACTAATGATATCTATATATACGTTTGTATATAAGTTGAGAATTTTTAAAACTTTTTCTATTGTTAAATTACTGGGATCGGCTTATATGTTGAATCGCTACATACTTTGATATGCTTTTGTACTAAATCGAGCGCAAGCGATTGAAACCAAATATTGATAATTATAGCATTTTTTTTTTTTTTTAATTTTTTAATTTATACTTTTTAAGTTAACGAAAAAAATTATAAAATTAGTTATTCGTTTTAAGAAATTGAATAGTTTTATTTTCGATATTACTTATATTGCTGGTTTGCTACGCCGTAGCTAAAATGAAAAATATAATGGCGAAATTTACTAACGGAAAAGTACCAAAAAGTACTCAAATAAAACAATGTCGTACAATATGAGGTTTATATGAATTTTCTCTTCATTTCGGCTTATATATTGGCTGTGAACTTTAGGATAATATTTTTGAAGATTATACACATCCTTGCCTTATACACAGATCGGCTTATGTTCGGAAATATTTTCTTTATGCTACCATCTCAATCAAATTACACACTATCGCAATAAACGACATTGATCTTAGCTTAGCATTCCCTTTCTTTGTTTTACTTCTTCCTTAAGTTTCCTGAGAGTCTTTCTTGTTGCAATTACCTCTTCCGCGTTCAATGCTTCCCTCGAGATATCCTTTGCTAATCTTCTGCTCTTAGATCCTCTTCGAGACGAAATCACTCACGTGTTATGTATTTTCACATCTGTGTTCTTCGTAAAAAGAATCCTGATACTTATTTTGTGGCAACTTATTTTGACTTATGTTACAGATAAATAGAAGATGCACTGCTTTCTAAAGAGTATTAATTAGTGGGTGGGTAAATATTGATGAACTTCATCACTTGTAACGATTATTAGAATTATGGGTTTGTTGAAGATTGAAATAAACTTTCGGTTCTCACGGTAAAATTTCCTAATTAATTTAATATCATTGTTGAATGGCTACAATTTAATACATGCTAATATTTCATTGATGTTAATCAAGAGGCTTGTCCTGATAAATTGTAGATCTTGAATCATAAAATCATTTTACATAATTGAGTGTAAAATTTAGCGAGATACAGACAAGCTAGAGAACTCTTAAGGCAATGACTACTATCAACTTTGTGGAACTCTTTTATCTCTTTTCTTTATTATGCATATTTCCCTTCTTTGCATTGCCTTGTCATTGTAAATAAAAAAAACCTTCTTTCTAACAAAACTTATCGTTAAAATGTAGCCGTACTGGTATATTTTAATGCATTTATAAAATGTACTTTTCAATGTAGAAACTGATTTTGATTTAACTACTTATTAATTATTTGACTAGATCAATTATATATTTTGTAATAATGCCCTAAAGTAATGAAAAGACTGAAATCCAATCAAACGATATTTTATTTCCTTTCCATTTGTCAAAGGTCCATGCCCCTTTCACAGCAGAGATGACCCCTCTCAACCTACCCCCTCTAATTGCAAGAAGTATGTAAAGATGTGACAATGTCAATTGACACGGGAATGCAGTTTCGGAAATTCACCACCGTTACCATTTGTGCAGTAAGACGTTATCACATTAGAATGTACCTATGTGTCACACTTGATTACGACGTTTCAAATCGTATAAATGGACTAAATAGCATTAAATTTGAAGAATTGATAGCTCACATTTTCAAATGTCAAAGAGCAATGAGATGTGATGTAAAAAAAGAAACTTAGAAGAATGGGATTATGTCCTATATACTTTGTAAAACATGCACTGAAATGGAAAAAAAAATCGAAAATATTAGGAAATATCTGTTTATTAACAGATATTTAACAGATATTATCCCCAAAGAAATAATGATTTTTCAATAATTCATGCGTTAAAAAGCGAAGTGCAGATACTTTATTTAAATTTGTAGCTGAAGATTATTAAATTAACATATTTATT